>JAUJYZ010001545.1:0-185000 GCA_033675265.1 Actinostola sp. cb2023
AACCACCACCACCACCACCAACAATCACAACCAACAGACCACCAACCACAATATCACAACCAACCACCACCACCAACAACAATACAACAACCCCCACCCCACAACACAACAGCACCATCAATATAACCAACCACCACCACCAACAACAATCACAACCAACAGCACCATCAATATACAACAACCACCACCACAACAACAATCACAACCAACAGCACCATCAATATACAACAACAACACCAACCACCAACAACAATCACAACCAACAACATCAAAACAACAGCAACATCAAATACAACACCACCACCACCAACAACAAATCACAACCAACAGCACCATCAATAAATACAACAACCACCACCACCAACAACAATCACAACCAACAGCACCATCAATATACAACACCACACACAACAACAGCACAATATACACACCACCAACAACAATCACAACCAACAGCACCATCAATATACAACAACCACCACCACAACAATCACAACCAACAACACCAAACAACAACAATCACACAGCAACATCAATCAATACAACAACAACCACCACCACCAACAACAATCACAACCAACAGCACCATCAATATACAACAACCACCACCACCAACAACAATCACAACCAACAGCACCATCAATATACAACAACCACCACCAACAACAACAATCACAACCAACAGCACAACAATCCACAACAACACCAACAACCACCAACAACACCAACAATCACAACCAACAAGCACCATCACAACAACCACCACAACAACAATCACAACCAACAACACCATCAATAACAACCACCACCACCACCACAACAACCACACCACCAACAACACCAATCACAACCAACAGCACCATCAATATACAACCACAACCACCACCAACAACAACAATCACAACCAACAGCACATCAATATACAACAACCACCACCACCAACAACAATCACAACCAACAGCACCATCAATATACAACCAACACCACCACCAACAACAATCACAACACACCACCAACAACAATCTCAACCAACAGCACCATCAATATACAACAAACAACACCAACAACAATCACAACCAACAACAATCACAACCAACAGCACCATCAACAACACCACCACCACCAACAATAATCACAACCAACAGCACCATCAACAACCACCACCACCAACAACAATCACAACCAACAGCACCATCAATATACAACAACACCACCACCACCAACAACAACAACCAACAGCACCATCAATATACAACAACCACCACCACCAACAATAATCACAACACAACAACAACAATCTCAACCAACAGCACCATCAATATACAACAACCACACCACCACCAACAATAATCACAACCAACAGCACCATCAATATACAACAACAACCACCACCACCAACAACAATCACAACCAACAGCACCATCAATATACAACAACCACCACCACCAACAATAATCACAACCAACAACAACAATCTCAACCAACAGCACCATCAATATACAACAACCACCACCACCAACAACAATCACAACCAACAGCACCATCAATATACAACAACCACCACCACCAACAACAATCACAACCAACAGCACCATCAATATACAACCACTACCACCACCAACAACAAATCCACACAAAACCACAACAACCAACAATCTCAACCAACAGCACCATCAATATACAACCACTACCACCACCAACAACAATAATCACAACCAACAGCACCATCAATATACAACAACCACCACCACCAACAACAATCACAACCAACAGCACCATCAATATACAACCACTACCACCACCACCAACAACAATCACAACCAACAGCACCATCAATATACAACAACCACCACCACCAACAACAATCACAACCAACAACAACAATCTCAACCAACAGCACCATCAATATACAACCACTACCACCACCAACAACAATCACAACCAACAGCACCATCAATATACAACAACCACCACCACCAACAACAATCACAACCAACAACAACAATCTCAACCAACAGCACCATCAATATACAACAACCACCACCACCAACAATAATCACAACCAACAGCACCATCAATATACAACAACCACCACCACCAACAACAATCACAACCACCACCACCAACAATAATCACAACCAACAGCACCATCAATATACAACAACCACCACCACCAACAACAATCACAACCACCACCACCAACAATAATCACAACCAACAGCACCATCAATATACAACAACCACCACCACCAACAATAATCACAACCACAGCACCAACAGCATCACATCAATATACAACAACCACCACCACCAACAACAATCACAACCACCACCACCAACAATAATCACAACCAACAGCACCATCAATATACAACAACCACCACCACCAACAACAATCACAACCACCACCACCAACAATAATCACAGCCAACAACATGTACAACAACAATCACAAGCATCACCAATTTCTCCATCACCACCACCACCACAACAACAACCACCACAACAACATGGTCACAAACTCGTTTACCCAGAGAAAGGTCTTAATTAGCAGTTCGTCGTCATTCGTCTTTCCTTTTAAACCAAGCTTTCTACGATATATGTCGAGAAATCTAATAAAAGAAAATGTCAAAACTTCAGCAAAAATACAGTATAACCACACTATCTCCAGCAAAATAGTTTCCAATAGCAGGTCCAAATCCAAGGGATGGTGGGGAGTTCAAGATAAAAGAGGTCAAGATATCTAGTGGTATGTAAAATACCTTTTGTCTTCATTGTCGACTTAGGGGTGGACCATTAGAAACCTTGGGAGGGGGGAGGGGGGGGGGAATTAGGAGCAAATATTTTTTCTACCTGTGTTTTTAATTCAATTCGGTTCGGTTCAGTTCAACTAAAGGCCTTGTTACACGGTGAAACTTTTTCGTGAAACTTTTTCGTGAAACGGTGCGAGACGGTTTCACCGTGTAACATGTTTACTGAAACAAGTTTCACGAGGTGTGTTACACGGTGCAATAGCTGGTTTAAAGGCCTTGTTACACGGTGAAACTTTTTCGTGAAACTGTTTCGTGAAACAGTGCGAGACAGGTTTCACCAAGAGTTTCACCGTGTAACATGGTCGTTTTCAGGAAACGTTTTCTAATTTGCGTTGCGAGACAGTTTCATGAAAAGTAGAACTTCGTTCTACTTTTTCGTGAAACTCGAAGCAAAAAAGTTTCCGGATTGCCGGACAACTGTCCGCTGCTCCATACATTTCTTTGTAAATTCTATCATTTTTGAATGGCCATAAGTCGTTCAATAATGACCCGATTAACACCAAACTTTGGGTTTTTGCTTAACTCGATGTGCTCTTTCTGGCTATGTGGGTCTTGTGTTCATTATCACAATATTTAGGGATTCGTACCCAGTCCTCACGATATGAAACCCGGCAATGTTGGAAAGTCCATAAATTAACTCAGGGCGTTCAGCGGTCTGTGTACGGTAGTCAAATTCAAAATGGCGGACGACGTGGAAGAGAGTAGCGATATCGACAGCGAAGAAGACGAGCTTTCCGAAGCTGGATCAAGAGAGCTCGAGAGAGAAATAGGTGAAAAAGAAAAAAAAAGAGATTCTCCTACATTGTCCACAATAAACCTGAATTTCTGTCCATTCATACGAAATAAATATCTGTAGGCTACTTCATCTTCGAGCTCTAACTCTTTTATCAGTTGATGATAAGCTCCCCTCGTCGCTCTCCTAACTATCCACGATCGTACCCAGTTAATACGCTTTCACTGTTGTACAACTGGTTCAGTTTCGTCATCCTCCATGGCCTCTACTATCATTAAAACGGCAAGAGCACGTTTTCTTCCATCGTCCGCGCCATGTTTTAAATTTTCGCGCGCCTGACCACAGGCAGCCCAAGCTGTCTTGTGAATAATTGTAGAGAATGTATGTAGAATTACAAAATAACGTACAATGGCACTTACGTTGTCAATAAAGGACTGAAAATTCACCACAGTGTTGATAATTTACTGTTCTATTGCCCTGATGTGTTAGTTTGGCGTTTTAGGCCGTTTTTTTTTACCTCCCTCAGTACTCTGTAAAAGTAGAGAAGGCCAACTAACTAACACATCAGGGTAATAGAACAGTAAATTATCAACACTGTGGTGAATTTTCAGTCCTTTATTGACAACGTAAGTGCCATTGTACGTTATTTTGTAATTCTACATACATTCTCTACAATTATTCACAAGATCACAGCTTGGGCTGCCTGTGGCCTGACCGGTTTCGATAAAGCGCATGGCACTAGAAATAATTATATCGAGGGAGGCTGGTGAACAGAATTTCACAACGATCAGCAAACGTGTCACACTGTCACACGGTGAAACTGTCTCGCACTGTTTCACGAAAAAGTTTCACGAAAAAGGCCGTTTTTGCTTCGAGTGTCACGAATTCGTTCTACTTTTCATGAAACTGTCTCGCAACGCAAATCCGAAAACGTTTCCTGAAAACGACCATGTTACACGGTGAAACTCTTGGTGAAACCTGTCTCGCACCGTTTCACGAAACAGTTTCACGAAAAAGTTTCACCGTGTAACAAGGCCTTTAATACACACTAAACTAATACACAAAAATCAACTGAATTTATGCAAAAGTCTCTTCAAATTCCAACGTAAAACACTGGAGGTGTTTCAATGTTCATGTGTTATTCAACACTGTTCAACATAAGTCAAATGCCATTCGGCATCACTAAACGTGACTATTCAATACTAAACAACCTGTGTCACTCTGCAGGATTGGGGGACATCCCCCCCCCCCCCCCCCCCCCCCAACATGTCTAATGGTCCATCCCTTACTCATTCACACTCACTAATCATTACAATGCATATTACCAACATTATCATCATTATCATCTTCATTCACTCATCATCATCATTTGCATCGTTATCTCTATCTCTATGTAACTGTAAACTAGACGCTCTAATAGCGTTCACCGAGTCACTCGGACTACTGATAATGAGATGATGAAGCCGAGAATTGGTAGCATCAAAATAGCAAGGTTTCTGGTTAGATTTCAGTCAAAGAACTATATTAGCGAACTATTTCTCTTTGAGTTCACAGACCGACCCATTTCGAAGTCACTCGAAATCTTTTGTTGTGGGCCTACCGCGAATAACTTGTGCGTTTGTAAGCATAGTGAGCATTTGGAGAAGTTTCGACTTTTCAGCCAATACATCGAAACCCTGAAACAGACATTCATGCCATTCCTCGACGCGATTGCCAGACGAAACGAACTGCAGATTTAGACTCGGCCTACCACAGGTAGTCCAAGTAATTACTAAGATCTGTTAACATACCGATTATTGAATATATCAGAATACTGCACGAGCACCTTCTGAGCTCTGGAAGAAAAAACAGACAAGTGACTGTCTCGAATCCAGTCGCTTCTTCGGAGGGGGACTTCGGAATGGAGAGGGGGGGCGAGAAAGTGAAAAGGAACTGGGGAGCAAAAGCACACGTGGGAAGGGATTAGAGGGGATCATCGCTTTCTCGTCCCCCTCCCCCTCCAAAGAAGCGACTGAGTTCAAGGCAGGGCAAGTGACATCAGCTTAGAAATAAACATGGATAACAGGCATCCTCATCAACAACATCATCATCATTATCAACAGCAGCAGCATCATCATCAACATCATCATTACAATCAACATCATCAACATCATCATCATCAACATCATCATTACAATCAACATCATCAACATCAACATCATTACAATCAACATCATCAACATCATCATCATCAATGTCATCATTATAATCAAAATCAACATCATCATCAACATCATCATTACAATCAACATCATCATCATCATCATCATTACAATCAACAGCATCATCATTACAATCAACATCATCAGCAGCAGCAGCATCTTCATCATCAACATCATCATCATCAATGTCATCATTATAATCAAAATTAACATCATCATCAACATCATCATTACAATCAACATCATCAGCAGCATCATCATCAATGTCATCATTATAATCAAAATCATCATCAACATCATCATTACAATCAACATCATCAACATCATCATTACAATCAACAGCATCATCATCAACATCATCATTACAATCAACATCATCAGCAGCATCATCATCAATGTCATCATTATAATCAAAATCATCATCAACATCATCATTACAATCAACATCATCAACATCATCATTACAATCAACAGCATCATCATCAACATCATCATTACAATCAACATCATCAGCAGCATCTTCATCATCAACATCATCATCATCAATGTCATCATTATAATCAAAATCATCATCATCATCAACATCATTATAATTATAATTTATAATCCACTAGTTTTTTAGTTCTTTTTTCTTATTGTAAAGCGCATCGAGGTTCCAGGATGCACTATATAAATACTGTTATTATTATTATTATTATTATAATCATCGTCATCATCAACATCATTATAATAATCATCATCATCAACAGCAGCAGCATCATCATCAACATCATCATCATCATCATCATCATCATCATCATCAACATCAACATCATCTTACTTTTTTCTGTTCAGTATAGGAGACATGGCATCCAAGAGTTTTTCCAGGTTGAATAATCCAATACTGGGTTGATTTCTGAAGCTATAGCGACCTTCGTCATCAGAAGAGTTGGGAATAAAGTCTATCAAAAGAGCCAAAGTTTTTTAGAAGAGAAATAGCAGCAGCAACAACAAGAGGAACAATGGTGACAATGACAAAACCATCATCATCATCATCATCATCACACCAAGAACAACACCAACAACATAAATGACTTTTGCCTTATCTCAAACATTCTAGTTTTGGACCATTTACAGGCTTAGACACTCTAATAATCTCTGCCTTCATACCATACCTTTATCATACTCATCTAGGAATCCAAATGGTCCATAGTCGATGGTAATGGACAGAAGACTGAAGTTATCAGTGTTACAAACACCTAAAGTATAGGCATCAAAGACATACAAATAGTTACAGTGGTAAATGTACGTTCTGCATCTAGAGATGATCAGTGGTGAACCTACCGTGTACAAAACCCACAGACTGCCACTGAGCAATCATGTCTGATGTCATGGTTACAACTTTTGAGAAAAAATTCTAAAATAAAAAGAATGCATTAAACTACAATCCACAGATGTAGGTATTGGAGAGATTACTACTTACAAGGTATTTGTTATTGTCATCTTTTATGTCTTCAAAATGTTGCTCAATGATGAAGTCAACAAGTTTTCGTAATAACTCTATTTCCCCTCGTTCTGTGAGGATTTCCAAAGATCCAATTCTAAACCAGGACTTGGCAACACGAAGCACTACTGCAGCTAGAACAACAACAACAACAACAATAATACTAATAATACTAATAATAATAATAATAATAATATAATAATAATAATAATAATAATAATAGGACATTTCTTAAATAGCTCACAATGATGAGCAATGAGGAATATGATCATAATATATGATGCTAATGATGATGATGATTATGATTGTTATTTAATGATGATGATGATTACAATAATGATTATTGATAACAGCAATGATAACGGTGAAGGTGACGACGATGACAATGGCAATGATGATGGTGATGATGGTGATAATAATAATAATAATAATAATAAATAGTGATGATGATGATGATGGTAGTGCTAGTTCTGGTAGTTATGATGATGATGCACCAGTTACCTTTTTCTTGCTTAGGATGGCCGTCGTAGAACATATCTCTCCACAATGGATCGTTACTCACAACAATACTGAATTTTGAACAAGACAAAAATTAGATTGTCTACTTAATAATCTTTGTAAACTCTAATTCTGTACTAGTTAATTACCTTGCAGCTCTGCTAGTAGGGATACCAAGGTAATGCATGGCTTCACTAGCAAGAAACTCTCTGATGGATGACCTCAAAACTGCTCTTCCATCGCCATGTCTGATGACATAAAAATCATAAAGTCATTATTATATTATTATTATTATTATTATTATTATTATAATTATTATAATAGATTGTACAGCACACCACCGCAGTTTCTGGCATGGGGCTGATACATTTGCAGCACAGCACAGCACCCCTAATATAAAGATTGCAGGGAGGGGTAGACTACATAATAATAATGGAGGTGTAATGAAGGTACTGCACCATCTTTGCACATATATGTCATTTATCTATACCTTGAATATGGTGTCTTTCCTGAACCTTTAAGCTGAAGTTCCCATCTCTCTCCTTTTCTGAACAAAAAACAAACAAACAGTTTTAATGGGAATAAAAGAAAGTGATGATCAATAATAATAATAATAATAATCTTTAATGAGGATGCCTAGATCACTAATTAAAAGTGCTTTTCACTAAGGTCCTAAAAGAAATGCATGTAAGTTATGTATTATTTGCCATGCTATATGAAGTCATCATTGCTACATTTATCAGAAGCTTTTAATGATATTATATTATATCAAGAATGCATAAAGGTGATGTTACACAGGACGATTTTTTGTGTAACAGGTGCGTGTAACACGTGTAACAGGTGCGCAAGATGATTTTTCGCACATTTTTTGCTTCGGCAACACGTTGCGAGCTTTTGATTCAACTTCAAAAACTCACAATGCTAAATGATGAATATTGGACAAGTTGGCTCGTGTAACATAGTTAAAAATTGACAGGATGTTGCGCGAAAAACCATCGCTGCAAATCATCCTGTGTAACATCACCTTAAAGAAACCCTTCAATCAATAAAACATGACAATCGTTTAACCTGTTTACATAATCTCCTAGCATAACAGCTCTTCCATCCCCCAACTGGCCTGACCATTCACCAAACTACATAAGAAAACAAAAACTATCAGATCTACAGATCTGGGGTGCTTACCATTTACTCGGAAAAACCGGAAATTCCGGTTTGAAAAAAAAAAGGTATGTGTCATTCCGATCGGAAAGTTCCGGAAAACTCGGTCTAATTATGTTGGTACACGCGTCTATGGAAAAAAAATGCAAAGAGCGAGAAAAGTGGATTACCTCAATTGCTAGACCGAGTTTTCCGAAACTTTCCGATCGGAATGACACGTACCATTTGTTTTTTCAAACCGGAATTTCCGGTTTTTCCGAGTAAATGGTAAGGACCCCTGCTCTCTCCACTTGGCCACACATGCTCTCCCAAATAAGTCACTGAGACGAACTTTAGCTAAAATTCATGTTTTCATAAAATAGTTTACAATCATGTATGTATGTACACAGAGGAATCTCTAGTGGTAACCTATACTTCTGTACATCTGGGGTGCTATCCATTTGGCTACAGACCAATCTAATGATTTTAACAATGTAATAATAATTCAAGCAGCCGCCATCTGGAAGTGCAAAAAGGACTACCTTAAAGGTTGGGACACACAGAGTAGGCGACAGGTCTCGAACGGTGACAAACCGCTTTGTGTGCATTGCTTCTGAAACATGTCACTTTCACTCATTTTGTTGCTGCAATCTTACACACAAATTCAAACCAGTTTAAATTTATGCGACTTGTCGCAGGGACAACATTCTGTCGTGGTGACAAGGATTTTACAAAATACCTCCATGTCACACAAAGAGAATTGTCGGTACAACCCATTCCCACGTCGTGTCTCTGCGACCTGTCACCTAGTGTGTCCTGACCTTAATGCCAGGGTGTTGCTTGGCAGGCCCATGGTCTATAGTTACCATAGCAATGATGATTGGTTTATTTTATAGGATAGATACTTTAAAATATTTAATTGCCACATGCTAATATTCTTATTTGTTTAATTATTAATAGGAGTTAGATATCCGATATTGTTGTACTATTTGATGCCCTTCGGTGCTTATCTAGTTTCAGTTGGTAGAGAGCTTTCACTCACTTACATTGGGCTTATTGCTATTCTATTGCTACTGCACGATGTCTTCGCGTCGTCAACAATGATGATGAATTACTGTCATATGATCAATGATGTACCTGATGTCCACCATAACAATGAGCAATAGGAATTGAATTCCCCGCCAATGCATTTCCAGAAGCGAACTGTAAGAAGCTGTCAGATCCCATGGCTAAATCAGAGTCGATGTCTAGCACATCCTGTACAACGTCTGGTGAGACAGCAACTAGACTTGGCTTTGTCTTCAATGACATTGGCTGCACATATGAAAAGATCGCTCTTCGTACTTGTCTACAATAATTTCTCGTCTCTAAATCAACAGGCATTGTTTGTAAAAGTAAATTCACTTGTTCAAATTCCCAATGTTTGAAATCCAAAGGTTTCTGTGCTTTCATGCAGATTCCAATTTTCGCGCGCGATTTCGCCTTCAATAAATCGAGGAAAGTTAAGTTATTTTTGCATGATTTAAAAACTCTCTCGCGTCTTGCCGTACATGTAGGGACCACACTGAGCAAATACATCAAAAATAACAATGTCCTATTGCAAGGATTGCAAGACCTTTGGTGTCCCGAGAAGTCCGCCATTTTCGCCATTTTGTTGTTGTACTAGTCCTCCTCGCAAAACGATACCACAGGAAGACCAAGAGGACGATTCCACGATGAATGAATCACCAGCGGCACACCCTGCCTTAAAATTTACAAAAGACCCCCCGGGGAATGAACATGCACAGGCCTTTTAGCGAGTATCAGAAAAACTCTTCATCCAATTTATCTAAACGATTTTTAATTAAAAATTCTAACTTTTCCCTAAAACGCTTCTATTTCCATTAGCCTAAATGAGAAATGAAGACTGACTGACTGACTGTCAAAGTTTCTTATGAGTAAAAGCACAAAATTAACTTCATTGAAACTTTTTGCCGCCGACGTCAGTATACAGTATAGCCTTCGTATAATTGCCGGCAAATATATCATTTGTTTAGTGAAACAATTACCCGGCACATGAACATTCTTTATCAAATCGTGACTAAAACTAGTTGAAAGTACAAGATATGTCATGACATTTCTGTAATGAGAGGATGCATAACTATAGAAGTCTCGAGATATTTTTGTAATGGGCAATAGCTCCTCATCAAAGTTACCACAATACGGTATGTAACTTTGACATATTGGATAGTCATCGTTATGACAAACTCTTACATTTCTTGATCTTTCTTTCTTTGCAGACTTTTTTATGGGTGTTTAAAATTGACAAACTTTTCAGTTTTATGCTTTTAAAACAATACTACTACTACTCGCAAACCTACCGTATAATAGACTATCCGCGTAAACTGATCAGTGATGGGCTGCATCCTATAGATTCTCCGGAGAGAGAGTTCTAACATATAGCTGGCTCACTCAGTCATACTCAGCTACTCTATATGACACTCTATATACACGACAACGAAACGGACATATATAGCGTGGGATACTAAGCTGCCATGTTTCAAGGGGCATTACCCAATCTTAAAATCGACGTAAGACAATCGCATGCAATTAAGCGGTAGTTAATAGCGGAGTATGATTAAACGTAAGAACATATGTCATGTCCGGCATATACAGTCATTTGCAAAAATTCTGGCCGCCACGATATATCAATATATCAATATATCGGGTGCATTATGGGTAATTAAATAATACTATTTTGAGTTTCCTAACTTATTAAATGAAGAAAATTTACAAACAACAAACGTATGACTAAAATAAACATTATACTAAATATTTATACCAACTTTGCTGGCGTTAACCCGCTTTAAGGGGAATTTGCTATTATTTAATTACTCATAATGCACCCGATATATTGATATTTCGTAGCGGCCAGAATTTTTGCAAATGACTGTATATAGAATCGAATGTTTGATCCTGTGCCACTTGCGTCAAGCACGAGTGATCATGAAATAAGGCCTACTCTATAATGCCTGTATCGCTTGTGAAAATCAGAGTTTTCAAAGCTAAAGACTAGTTCAGCTCAGACAGATCAAACCGGCAACTGCTCGAAGCTGAGAGAGGGGTAACCAGCTCCCGTTAGTCTATTCCAAAATTAAACGACGATGATATACTATTTACTTACATTTACAGTTTCTTATACTTCAGTTACTAAATATTCGTTTTCGCTTTATTTTCGCGATTTTCCACTCCATCTCCTTCATTTAAAACGTGTCGTTTTCATGACATATTTTTATAATTTTTTTGTCAAATCATTTATTTGTTCATATTTCGGTCTTTTTTGGCTGTTTCACCGTCTTTTGAATCAATTGTTTTTTTAATTTTTCCCTAGCTCATCTATCTATTCATTAATATACTTCATTATACCTTAAACTGCAATAGACTGAACTACCTCTTTCGTATATATTTTCTTGATTTTCAAATTTTCTCGATCGATTTTCGTGATTTCAAAAAAGATAATCAAAAACTGAAAATGTCGACGACGATACTTTTTTCAGTTAACAAAATGTGATGAGCTTGTATCATTAATGTCCTCAATTGAAATATAAGCTCCCTTTCATCGACCTTGTGTGTTTAAAACTGCTAGTAATCTGTCTTAGCAAGGGAACACTTAGTCATGAGCTACATGGCTATTTCCCACTACGCCGTTAATCGGTCTCGCGTTGGTGTGAGAGAATTATTGTGTACGACATCTTTCTAATTACTTCCAATGAACATTCAAAGAGCCGATAAATAGTCAAGGATTGTAATTGGTTTACGATCAGAGCAAGCGTATGGCTATCAAGAATGAGTGAACAGCATGCCCTTTCACTTGTGTTCTGTTGTATGTATAGCTCTAATGAGTGATATCTGTACTCTTTTATCACGAATAACTGAATTACACAGGGAAGCTTTCCTCTACTAATATAGTGGATATCAGTTCTCTAGTAATATACCTCACTGAACGAATCGGCTCACATTATGCCTGTCAGTCAATGGAACTTGAAATCAAGTCATTTTATGATCACAATTTTAAAATTAATTCAAATAAGACTAAATCTATAAATTGTGGGAATTCTCATATATTTTGAAAGAATAAATAAACTATTGATGAGCGTGAGAACTAGTTTCCCGCCAAAAAATTACTTTTCCTGCGCGCGCGCGCGCAGCGGAATTGCCATGAAAACGAGGTTTTGTTTCGTGATCAGTGACTCGGGCAAAAAAAAATCATTTGTATCAAAATCACTTGATTTTTAAAAGCAAAAATACCCGTTTATTTTATAGGCATGCACCTGCATATCTAGTACTTAGAGGCTGTCACTATATCGCTGAGTGGATCTAAGTGACTGCACACTCTCATTGTAACAGCCAGAAAAAGGCTCAGCAGCTTATTAATCTCAATTATACAATGACTATACAAAAACAATATAATATTCGTGGGGCCAAAATACTGATAAAATGCTCACACACAACTAGCTCTCCATCCAATCGTAAAACTAAAAGAACTATTGGTGCTTATTTAGGTGACAAATAACCTCAATACGGCTAACAAACAACCATCGATGACCGGCTGCAAACATTTCAGTTCCAGTCGTAAGAAATGGTTTAATGAAAAGCTTTTATAACCTTAATTTGAATTTAGGAATATTGAAGCTAATGAGACCGGGCTATAAGGACTGTACGAAACAGCGGGGTCCGTGCCGTATCCGCGGTAGTGCAAGGAAAGTGGTTAAAATGGCAGCTGCTTTGAAAGGCTCCACAGCGCATGCGCATTAATTAAGCCCAAAATGCGCGCGTCAAATCATTAGCGCTGAATATAAAGGCGTGAGTCCGAGGGTCAATCTAAATACAAAGCGGTTGTATAAAGTTAGAGACAAGTCACCAGAGAGAGATCAAGGCTGAGCAATGAGCGAAGGTTAGATTACAATGCTTATCCTGATAGAAAGACTTTTCGAGCTGGAAGCTAGAGCGTCTCTTGACTCCACAGCGCGCAGTTTGGACACGGAGTATATTCTTGAACTATAGCTCTTTAAATTGACTCGTCCAGCTTGCATGTTCATCTCAATATCTTTATTAAGATTATGTCCTATGGTATTTAATATTTAACGTAGAAAGGCATCAGCCGTTCTGATAAGAGTACTCTATTCTATGTCTAGAGTTTGTTTTGGGGATTGTTCTTTATCTTTTTTTTAGGGCAACAAGGTAATTCAGGGTAACAAAGCTAAGTTCCACTGAATGCCGAAGGTCTAACCGGTTCATGTTTTAACATTAGGACATTCAATTGACAAATCTACCGCATTACCGCAGATTCCTTCAGGAAAATTACTCTCCCAAAGCCTAAAGCTGCAAAAGTTACTCCTAAAACCCCAATCCTAGCAAAGCATGAGCCAAAATGCAAATTTTTCTTCGTTCGCAAACATAACAAGAGACATAGATTTTCACACCTTGTACTAGCTTAGAGAAATGCCAATGTAAATAAGTTCATAACTTTACCAAAATGTTTTTTTAAGCTGAATCGCACAAATTTCCAAGCGCAAAGATTCCTGAGCAGTTGCTACGGAGTACTCCCGCAGGACAGCAGAACAGTTTGGCCACATGGGAATTTAACAACTATGAAGTTGAATCTTTGCTGTACGGATACTTCACGTTGCAAGACAATCGCATTAGAACTGGTATCGCGGAAGTCAACCCTTCAGGTACTGTTATTTCAGTGCGTTCAACGGGAAAACTTGCACTTTATTTATACAAAAATGCAGGTTTGTTTACGATTTGTGTAAACTTTGTTGTGCTTTGTTAGTTTACAGCAGTATTGTATTGAATGCCCTGGACGAAATAGTACTGAAAGCATGAATCTAGTATTTAGCCTTTGTTCTCTATGTTGTAATTACAACAAGCTCAAGCTTCACTGACACAGCACAATGGCGTCAAACTTGTATGCAAAACTGTGCCGCAAAATTGTATAAGCACTAACGAACTCTTAAGAAAATGATTTGAACAGTTTTCACGCGAAACTTGTGTCTCTTGGGAGATATTTGTAAGCCTACAAGAAAAGCATTCCATTCTAATAACTCAGGTTGTTTAGTGATGAAGTTGAATTGTGCCTAATCTCAAAGCGTGACCTCTACGTGATCTGATTTTTTTCAAGTTCAAAAGCTTTTGAGCCAAGAAACTCGACAAAAATTGACTCTGCTTGTCGTCTGCAAAAGGACTTCAAATTGGGAAAGTTTGGGTGCATTTTTGATAAGGATTCTGTGAGTTAATTAAAGGAGCACGCAGTTCAAGTATTGCTAATCAATCTAAGTGTCTATTGTTCTGGAATGAATGAAAACCTGGACTTCAAAACGATAATTAGGACCGACGCTTCATTTTTAATACCATTATTTTTCATTATTTTTCGAGTAAGAAAACTTTCAAAACGCGCGATTTTTACTTTCAAGATTGAAAAACAGGTGTGAAGAGGAAACAGTTTCGGTGAAAAATGTTGCGATTTTCAACGATTTTCTCTTAACGCAAAACTGTCCAAGTGCGAAGTACATTCTGGCAAAGTTTACACTTGTATTGAAGAAAATTGAATTCAAAACACAATAGTCTCGGTCCTAAACGTGACTTAATTTTTGCACAATGTGAATTGTAGTTTGTCTTCATGTGAACTCTACCGCGAACACCCTTCAAATGTCTCAAGTATGGAATTGCGGTTAGATTTAGTTAATTCTGACGCTCAAGAAAAACTCAAGTTTGCTTGTTTTAATTGCGAAAACATATTCAGAATTGGTTATATAAAATAACTTTGAATGCCAAAACGATATGTCGACGTACCGTTGCTGTCTCGTCCTGTACACGTGAAGCTATGCCTAGAGTTCAAGAAGACTTGAGCTTTCAAAGAATTGAACGTTTTTCCAATTTATCGTCCGAGAATTTCAAATTTAAGAAATATAGCCTGTGAATTGGACTTAATGAATCCAAATGACCCCCCTCTAGTCAACGACCAGAACAGTTCAACATATTTCACAAGTTGTGCTGTTTTTACGCTCGGAATGGCCCAGTAAAGCACAAGATCACCGGGTCGTTCGATTCTCAAGTAACATAGATATTAATAGCATCAAAAAGAGTGTACATATAATAAATTATTCTTAGTTTTTGGCTTTAAGACTGTATCTATGGATAAGATAGGCTCGCCAAATCTTTAGAGGACTATTAAAGGCCCAAAGTTATCGATAAGAATTGTTAGATCATGGAGTACAATGTCAATGAACTGGAATCGATGTGAGCTTGATGGGGGTTACAGATAAAAGGTTTGGGAGTGGCGCTGTTACCAATAATTCTCCGGTACTTTAAAGGTCCAAAAAACCTATTAAACCAGACAACTTAGACGCGAAGCTGTGAACTGTAATTCTACAAGAAAAATGGGCTTCTAGACTATATATAGACCAGTGATTGTAAGTTAATGAAGCACGCTAGTATAAAGTATATGCCGTGTATATTGAGGACGATTTAATGCCTTTTAAATGGGAAAAAGTACAAGATAGCTGAAAGCTATAAGCGTTCTTACGCGTTGCGTGGCCTCTCTAGCACTTTCTAGGTTTAAGCAGCGCGCTTCATACATTGTTTATTTAACACTTCAGCAAAACGCCTTTCGCCTATTTTAAAATATATTCAAAACTTCACACCCTTTACTTTGATAAGAATAAACGAACTTTAAAAAGGATACACTGATATTGTTGTTATGAGATGTGATTTTAAACGCCAGCGTTTTGTTAATTTATTTCTGAATTTCAATCATTTCTGCAAAGACTATATAATATAGTATGGTTGGAGGAGAAACGAAGGCTTGGCTCGCATGATGTGTTGGATATGACGCCTGCATTGTGAGCAGATGCAATTCTTTTCGTCTTTAATTCAATTTTATCCAATTTCTTTTTTAAACATTTCACGATTACATTCAATTACAGTCTATCCATTACTGAATCGTGTTCTTAATCAAGTCTAACACTACAAACAAACAGATTTCACATGGCCTGCTGTTCTAACTCTTCAGCTCGCATCTCTGGAGTTATTGAGTGATATTATCGATTAAAATAGTTTATTCTCTCAGTCTAAAGGCATCTACGAAAGGATGGATCCCATGTGCTTGTTATAGTGATATTTATGACGTCTGCGATATTTTACGTGATCGTGAAAAAGCGTGGTATACTCGCTATATCCTTCATTAAAGCTTTCTCACAGATCCTCTTCGTTAGTTTATTATGTGATAGCCAAGCTGAGACGATTGACACTTTTATCTAATTGAACTTTTCTACCTTAATCAAGCCAGTTTGTGTACTTTGATCACCTTCCACAGAAATGCCAGGTTTTGTCGATCAATTATGTAAATACTCAATAGTTAAAGATGCGGGCAACATCTTTACATTAAAATGTCGTCTTGATCAAGATAGATATTGGTAATTTTCTCATCTTTCGTGACATGTTTGTTTTTTTGCTTTAACGATATCAAATCGACATTAGACTGGATACAATTGTGAACAGAAGGAGACTTGATTTGTCAATCAGTTTGCGTCGCACAGTGTCGACCATGCAACGAAACTGAACGAATTTCCAATTTCACAACTAAAAGAGTTAAAATACAAGTTGGAAAGATTCGAGATCAATTCTGGGTAAGTGAGAAATGACCACAAGTTCTGGGAATATCAAACTACGAGTCGTCGTCGTCTTGTTCTGAAGGTCTCAAAACTGTTGTTCGTTACTTTGCTGAGCCTCTTGCTCGGCTCCCTTTCAAACATCTCAAAAGTCGATCAACTGATAAGTCAAGTTAGAACCCTCTTTGATAAAGATTTAATCAAAACACATTTGGATAAAATATTTTAGTTTCCCAATGACTTTATAATGCGTATCCGAGGGATTAAACTTTGAAAGACGAGAACGGTTTTAACGATGTTTGACTGATTCAATCTGCCACAAGCTAAGCTAACTAGATGCCAATGTGGTTTTGATTACAGCACGCCGAGTACAGCTGAACGGCTATGGCGACGTTATCTTATCCAATGTTACTATCTGGCCTTGTCCTCACGATATTTCACTACTTCAACTCTACCCTATCTAAAACACAAGGGTACTTAACGAAGAATATCTCGGTACTGAATCATTGTTAAAAGTGAGAATTTAAACTTGGAGAATAAAAAATTAAGGGCGCTTTTTGATATTTGCAGACTGAGTGTCTGAGATTAATCAGTAAAGAATAGGAATAAGAAGCCAATAAAATGCCCAAAAAGGAATATAGGGACCATTTAAATGCTAACGATAAGCAAAGAAGCCAATAAAATGTAAAGAATAAGATTAGGAAGCCAATAAAGTGTAAAGCATAAAATAGAAAACATACCTAAAGCCAATAAAATGCCAAGAATAAAGACATCCCTTTGAATTAAAACATAAAATAAAAATATTCTTCAATTATAATATAACAAGGTGTTCGTTTTCACTCAAATATACTGAATTAGTTCGTATTAAATTTACAAATGTTGTTAACTATCCGGTAGTTTGAAGGGTTTCTGAGTGGCACACATAGTTTAAAATAAAAGTCGTTCGAAAGTCATACAATGAAAGAAACTCACGATAAGCATCTACAAAGAATTCCCTAATCCTTACAGATATCTTTCTGTGGCACGTGTTCAAGTAATATAAAAAGCAATTGAAAACTATAATAAAACACTATTATTACAAAAACTTGTCGAACTTGAATCCTCTTTGCTTGAAAACATATTTCTAAAAAGTTTGTTCTTTGAATTTCTTTGGAGAAAAAGACAGTACAAATGTGTTGTATGGAATGCTGATCATCTGCACCGCACGCATGATTCTCGGTTGCTTTTGAACAATTGTGTACACTATTCACTTCAAAATTAGGAAACACAGGGGTCCCTAATAATGATAATTTATCATGTTAAGGTGAATGGTAAATGGTATCAATCTTGATTGATGTTTATGATGTCGTTGAACGAAGCTCCTGTAGATTCATTGTGTTATTCAAATCGGCTATATAGGACAACTTCAAATTTCAATTGAATCATAATCAAACTAGCTTCAACACTCTAATTGTATTAATAAACAATTCAGAAACTCGGCTATATAAGTAAGTTAGCAAGAAGCACTCTATTATATAAAGCATGGACAACTGAGGCTGCATGAGCTCAAGTGAATAGGAACTGAAGTTACATCAGCACATGCAAGTATATTGATCACCCAAAAGTTTGAAGACAACTAGTCCCCGAGACAAAACCGTTTGATGCGCAGGTACAACACTTCTATCCTTCTCAAGATGTAAGACTTGTTTATGCACTTCAACTCTGTTACCTCGACAGAGGAAGGTTTTCATCGTCGACTTGATGAAAAATATTCAGTTTGGCAAAGTAGATTTTAAAACAGTTCTCTTTGTTGCTGAGTGGTTTGTGTCTGATCAAATCATTGTGACTGAGTAATACGTACAGACGACATTTTTTAAATAAGTTTTGACAATAGAGCCGGGTACTTACGAATGAATGGAAGAGATTTCACAATGAACTTTCTATACGAACACGTGCATGCTAATCTACGTCTACTATAAAACTAATACTAACTGGCTAGTAAAATTAACGTACAGTTCATTGTATTTCTTTAGATAACATGCCATCACCCAAGTCAAGCAAAGACTTTGTATTTTCAAAGTTCAGTTGTGGAAGGATATTTGAACCTGACTCCACTACCAGCTTTCCTAACTTCCTCCCTGAAGGATTTCGCTTGATAAGCGTTGCCATGGGCACGGGAAACCATTATGCTGTTATTAGCTGTCAGAAGGCGGTGGTGAAGGGGACGAGGTTTGGTCCCTACACTGGCATTCACGTTAAGCCTGGAGACTTGTACGAAGGACAGGATAACGCTCAAATGTGGGAGGTAAGAAAAACATGGCATCTTTACCCACCCTTCCCCTACTAAGTATATCGAAGATCATGGGGTAATTTTCAACCAATCACGTACGTTCAAGGATTTCGCATTATCCAATCATGTTGCGCGTACGCGCCGTGTCGCATGCGTCAGTTTCTTTTCATCTCGCAAAACCCCAGATAAATTAATGTTTTGTTAAATCACTTTTTTTTATTCTATTATCTCTCCGCTTATCTGCTTTTACAATAAGTTTATATTTGTTGCAGTCGTTCATACTTAAACAAAGAGAACAATAACAAAAATGAATCCCAAACATTCTTCTTCCAAGTAATGTTAGTGAACACCTTTTATACCAGGTTTACAAAGACGGCAAACTGAGTCACTACTACATCGACGGCACGACAGACACAAACAACTGGATGAAATTCGTCAACTGTGCACGACAATCAACCGAACAGAACCTCTCGCTCATCCAAGAAAACGACCAGCTATACTACGATGCATGCCGTGATATCTGCTGTGGTGAGGAGTTGCTGGTATGGTACGGCAAGTCTTACGAGATGTACATGGGTATTCCTGTAGGCATTATACAGAAAATGGACAGTCAATCAATCGAGTGTAAAATGGACACGTCACAAGGTAAACGTAGTGGATTTCATTGTGGTGTAGAGGACGGTGCTTATTGCCATTAAAATCGCGCATACATTTCAATGCATGCATTGCGGCCTTCCACGCTATAAACGCTGTTCGTATTCACCTTAATATTCAAAAACGCAGACGAAGGAAGATTAATTCCCAAAGTATTCAAAGTGTATTTTGATGCGTTTTTGTGTAGATGGGCATTTTGAAAACGTGCCGCAGAACGAGGATACACGTGCTTACCATTTACCCGGGAAAACCGGAAATTCTGGTTGGAAAAACAAATGGTAAGTGTCATTCCGATCGGAAAGTTCCAGAAAACTCGGTCTAGCGATTGAGGTAATCCACTTTTCCCGCTCTTTTCGGTTTTTCCGTAGACGCGCGTACCATTAGACCGAGTTTTCCGGAACTTCCCGATCGGAATGAGACATACTTTTTTTTTCAACCGGAATTTCCGGTTTTTCCGGGTAAATGGTAAGCACCCCTAGTCTCCTTAGTGTCGTCGCGCAACGCTCTCGGCTGGAGGGAGACTAGGATACACCCTGTAGATGTAGAATTCGTTGTGATCATGTGACTTCTTTTCCAGGTTTAACGGGCAACTATGCCTGTGATCGTTGTAGTAAAGTCTTCGCATATAAATACTACCGTGACAGACATCTCAAGTACACAAGATGCGTCGATCAAGGAAATCGTCGATTCCCCTGCTCGTTGTGTGACAGATCGTTTGACAAGCGTGACAGGCTACGTATTCACGTCCTCCACGTCCACGAGAAACACCGACCTCACCAGTGCACCGTGTGTGAAAAACGCTTCTCGCAGTCATCCAGTCTGAACAAGCACATGCGAGTCCACAGTGGCGAACGACCGTACAAGTGTCCGCACTGCGAAAAGTCGTTCACGGCGTCTTCAATCCTGCGCACGCATATTAGACAACATAGCGGCGAGAAGCCATTCAAGTGTAAGCACTGCGGGCGCGCTTTTGCGTCACACGCCGCTCACGATAGTCACGTACGTCGTACGCACACCAAAGAAAAACCTTGTGTTTGTGAATATTGTGGGAAAGCGTTTGCTCAATCGTACGAGTTGAAGTTCCATATCAACATGCACACAGGCGCCAAACCCTACACGTGCGAAAAGTGTGGCCGAGGATTTTCCAGCCCTTCGTCTCGCGATCGACACCGAGCGAACTTCGATTGCACTACGAGGAAAAACCGAGCGCCGAAGGTCATGCGAAAGAGCATCCAGCTTAATGGACAAATTCCACTGAACACTGTACTTCAACAGCAGAATTCGTGATTGTAATGTCACTTATTGAATGGCAAAAGCCAATATTATAATAGCGTGAAAGCATTTTTGTGAGAAATCCCAGTTATTTCCGTTTTTTGTGTTATAAATAGAACGAAAAACGGATTTGGATATTTTTGTTAATCATATTTAAATATAAGAAAATATTTACCCTCATATTTTTGTTATTCATACTTCTAATTATTAAAATTTACAAGCAATGTTACTGATAATAATATCAAATAATTATGATGTTACAAGGGTCGTCACCCTGGCAACCAGATCAAAACCGCTGGTCTAAATTTGCAAATATTATTCCCATGAACCAAATCGTCTGTGCTTGTGTGTATGGTTGTTGCATTATTTACAGATCAAAATAAAATATATTTATACTTTATTGATATCTTAATTACCTTTCCTGAAGATTTTGGGTCCTTAAGCATCATGGGATTGTTAATGCTAGTTCCAGGCCTCTTTTGTCATCCCCTCCCATGCATTGCAGTAGACAGTAAAGACCAGTGTGGCAATTCTAGAGACGACACAGTTTAGCTTATAGAGTACAAACACTAAAACCATGCAACAGTGATACCGTAACTTTAAATAGCACTCAATAGTGCAGTCTTTTGTTTTCTATTGTTTCATTGGTGCTATTTCATTCATTCATTTAGTACTAATTAGTACTGTTTCACGGTTTTAGTGTTTGCACTCTAGCATGGGAAGGTCTTCGTGTAGCTACACAAATTGTCCTGGCTATTGTTTTTTTACGTAAAAACAATACATAGAACGACAAGAGAACAATAGCCAGGATTTTTGTGCAGCAACACGAAGACCTCACCCATATCATACTGCCCGACAAGATGACAGAATATGCGTGAAATGCGACGAGCAGCAATTTGCGCGACTTTGAAAGAACATGAAAAATGAACGTCTTGAGCACAAGATTTTTTAAATACACAGGAAATGTATCGTTGTAATATTTCTTTTAATCAATCCAATACTTACAAACTGCTGGTCGTGTTTATAGAAAGAGAGAACAGTGGTCAGTATAATTGGGTGTTTCATGGTGTTGCAGTCTGCATTGTATTCTTGGTTAGGTTTCTTTGTATGCAGGGTATTGTTTTGGTTCAAGTTCATTCTTCTCGTCCTTTGTGTTCATTGTCTAACGTCATCTGGTGTTCTGCAACACCAAGAAACCTCCGTATAATTTTAATGCACATGGATTCATTAGTCTAGCAAATACGAATTCTCGAATCTTCAATCACAGTAGGTCTCTATATAATGTCCATAGCAAGGTAGGAGACGCAGTCAACATGGAAAAACGAACGTTCTTCGCGTTTTAATTCATGGCTCACCCACGTGGTAATATCATTTCCACTGAAGGTCTTTAAAAAAAATGCAGTAGTGGATGGTCGCGATCATAAACGCAAGAACGTGGTAGATCGTGATGGAGACCATGGAGGGACGCATCAACGTTCCCTTTTCCCTCCCATCCCCTATAAACCCTGTTTGTTTTTTCAAGAACGAAACAAGCCCCTAAATTTGTGAATGGTCTATAAAATCTTTTCCAATGACATATATGAGATAAAACTGTTGATGAAAATGGCTATTAACGTCACTTTGACTAATGGAAGCTGGAAAGTCGTCGATGATTAGTCATTGCTGGGTTTCACAGTCAAAGTGCAGACTGATTGGTTGAATGAAAGGACATCACTCTCTGCTGTAAATCTTTCCAGGCTCTCTCTACCTGTTTTTGGGTGTACTCAGGTTCCCACAGGGAACACAATACCACATGTGCTCTGCGGACCCTTTCTTCATTGCTCATCTGAGACCTTATCCTATTAGTAGCCTGTTCTGTGCTGACTTTGTCCCTGGAAAGGATTCGTTTTACAGCTTCATCTTCCGTTACCATAGTTACCCATACCTCATCTACAACACTATCCCAGCCAGCATCTAGAAGTACAGCAGCTTCAACAACACAAACTTGAGCACCTTCAGCTCCATAGCTCTCAATCTTCTCCTGAACCAAGTTTGCAATCTCAGGCCAAACAATGTTGTTAAGCTCAATAAGCTTGGACTTGTCAGCAAACACGATGGGACCCAATGCTCTTCGATTGATTGTACCATCACTGGCTACAACTTCATTTCCAAACGCTTCAATAATCTGATGGTAAGCTTTCTTCCCCGGGGCATAAGCCAAGTGACCAAGAAGATCACAGTTGATCGTTGTGGCAGAAAGTTTTTCAAGTCTTTTGCTGATGGCTGACTTTCCACTAGCAATCCCACCAGTAAGACCTATTACATAGGGCCTACGACCTTTGGCCTGGTTGTTGCTGGCTTTCACTGGCCTCAGGAGTTTTCCAAGAAGTTTATGTCTTTCAGCTGTTGAACTCATCTTGTCTGTGTCACTGGTTTTGCCAGGCATGGAATCATGACTTTCCTCTGTAACAAGATCAATGATATGCACCTCTAAGTCTTGGAGACCATTCTTCTGCCTTGCTTCATTGATGAAAGTTATTCCATTTTGTGTCTCTTTGCTGACAATGAGACATCTTAGGTTTGGTTCTGTACCTGCTGGGCCAATGGGATCTGTTATTGAATCAACAATATGTTGCAGACCTGTTGCATTGAGAATATAATACAACCAAATTAAGAAATAATTTAGGTAAAGGTAGACAGTCTGATTGGATTATCAGGGCAGGGATGAAGGGAGGGGTAAGAGATATACAGAGGACTAAGGGATGTAGGGAGGGGTAAGAGATATAGAGGGGTAAGGGATGTAGGGAGGGGTAAGAGATATAGAGGGGTAAGGGATGTAGGGAGGGGTAAGGGGTAGCTGCACCCCTACAAAAAAAATCCTCAAGGTAAATGTTATAGATGAAATTATTAAAGCTGTATTCCAAATTATGCTTTTATTTGTGCATTGCTCCCCTCTTCTCAACCCCCTCCAACCAATGCAGAAGGAATTAAATCATGCTGTAGTGTGGGTACTACTTTTAATGTATTACAAGCAAACTCGCCCCTGTGTGTGGGGGGAGGGGGGATTTGTGAGGCACTCCCATTTCCCCAGATGAAGCTTTCAACCATTACCTGGTCTGATATCTTCTACAAATTGTTCCACAATTCTCTTCCTTTCTTCAAAGGGTTGTATAAGTTCCTTCAACAGCTTTCTCTCCAGAAGTGGGCCATCACTGAGTCCAACAGTGATTTTTCTTTGGCACAGAAGGCAAGCCACGCCCAATAGCAGTCTGTGCCCATTGTGAATACGATCAAAGGTACCACCTAAAGCTACCTCGTCATACACGTTCAACAGAGGAGCGCTATACGACTCATTAGGCTGTGGCCCTTCATCTACCAGACTCAGAACTTTGGACTTAATTTGTGACAACCCGGTATATCTCTCATCCAGCCACGATGTTAGATTCTCTACACTCACAGTTCCTCCCACAGAACCCGGCGTCTCGATGAGGAAAGCAGTTTCTGGATGTATTGACAGGGTTCTAGGCCTGTTTTGGCCCAGCTCTGGAAGTAGTAGTCGAATGTCTAGACTGCCTTGCCCGGGGTAGTATCTCCCGTACACTTCAACTAGAAGCAAGTACAAGGCTGCGAGACTCGTGTCTTGAGGACGAAAAACATCTACATACAACACTTCTTTGACTTCTTTAGAAGCGAGTTTGATTACTTGAGGTATTAGAGCTTTGATATGTGATGGGTGAAGTACTAAAAGCCCACAACGAAACATTTTACTCATCTTTTGAATCCCAAAGTAGTATTTCAACCAGGCGTTCTTTTTCTACAACGAAAAAGATTGGAAACGAGACCACAGAACTGCTGAACACAATCATTGTGGGCTCAAATATGTCATTGTTTTTCAAAGGAACTTTATTGAAAGTTGTTTCGGTGGAAAAAATCTTGTAGTTTTTCCACGGTATTCAAGTTGATGCGTGTTTTGGGTCTCGGACAAGCAGTGTTTATATATCTGGGCGATCGTAGGAGTTCACAAGGGTCAATACCATGCGTCGACGTGTTACTCTTGCTTCTTGTTGCTTGAATCAATGGGCTCTGGACTTTGAAGGCAACGTGAAACGAATCATAGAAAGCATTCAAATAGCTAAAGATCGTGGTGCATCCTACAGACTTGGACCTGAGCTAGAAGTATGTGGCTATGGCTGCGCAGATCATTTTTACGAAGGCGATACAATGACGCACTCTTTACAAGGTCTGGCGTACTTGTTAAAGTCTCCCTTAACAAGGGGTCTTATATGCGATATAGGGATGCCTGTCATGTATAAAAACGTACGATATAACTGCAGGATCATATTTGTGAATGGGAAGATTCTTCTCATAAGACCAAAGATGACACTGTGCAACGGGGGAAATTATAGAGAATCTCGATGGTTCACGCCATGGACTAAGGTACGTTATCTATCAATTATTAACAGTCTTTATTAATATCAGATGAACTTATTCTAATCTCCCCAATCAACGAGCTGAAATTTTAAAAACTCGTCTGAATGGCGCAAAACATATCAACTTTGGTCATTAGAAATCATTGTATTGATTGTTTTGTTTTCGAAAGGAAACACTTAACGCGAACAGCTGTTTGCAATTGAATTTACAAAAAAAAAATGTACGATATGTACAAAGAATAGAATAAACAGAATTCCTGTAAAGTATAAGCAAAACTTGTTTACCTCATTAGAACATAGATTTATTCATTGATTAAGCATTAGAGTATTTTCATTTCTTTCGAGCTGAAAGACGAAATCTTCACGATTTATATACATGTATATTTCATGACTTATCATGTGAAAAAGTTTCAAAGGTTGTGTGATGTCACTTTCATTGTGGCCATCTGTAGCTTGTATTATGATGGTACTTCAACCATGAACCTATATTACTGAGCCTTATACTGGCATGTCATCTTAATATCAGATCATTTTTTGCTAAATCTGGCTTTTTACAACACGTAAATTAATCCAGGTGAGAAAAACTGAAGATTTCCCATTACCAAAAATTATCTCCGAAATAACTGGCCAAGCAACTGTTCCCTTTGGTGATGGAGTTATATCTACACCCGACACATGTATTGGCAGTGAGGTCTGTGAAGAAATGTTCAGCGTCCACAGCAATCATGTTGCCATGGCAATGGACGGGGTAGAGATCATTACTAATGGCAGTGGAAGCTATCATGAGTTGAGAAAGCTGGACACAAGAGTTAAGCTTGCAACATCGGCAACTTGTAAGGTAAATATGAAATATGTCCACTGTATTCAGGTATTCCTGATGCAATATCTAATCCATTTCCACTGTTTTTAAGGGTGGTGGTGTTTATATGTATTCCAATTTACGAGGGTGTGATGCTGAAAGGGTTTATTATGATGGCTGTTGCATGATAATCATCAATGGACAAGTAGTTGCGCAAGGCTCTCAGTTTTCCCTACAAGATGTTGAAGTGGTAACAGCAACAGTTGACCTAGATGAGGTCCGTTCGTACCGTTCCTCCTCCCCGACATACAGCCTGGCAGCAGAGTCATTAACTTCAAGTTACCCACGCATCAAGACCGACTTCAGTGTTACAAAGGAAGATGATTTTACAGTACCTATTTCACAACCTATCAAGTTGCACTACCACACTGCCGAGGAGGAGATAAGTCTTGGACCCGCATGCTGGTTGTGGGATTACTTGCGTAGAAGTGGACAGGGTGGCTTTTTTCTCCCCTTAAGTGGAGGTACGAGTAAGCAGTTATCCAATAAATTTATCCATCTGTTAGATAGGACTTATCCAGTGGATAGCACTATTCACCTTTCGTGCAACCAGGGCCCTGTTAGATAGGACTTATATCCAGTGGATAGCACTATTCACCTTTCGTGCAACCAGGGCCTGGTATTACTTGGAGCCAGTGGATAGGACTACTCACCTTTTATCTCTGGGCTGCCTGATAGGACTTAGCCATGGATAGCACATTCACCTTTCGGCAACCGGGCCCTGTTAGATAGGACTTATCCAGTGGATAGCACTATTTCACCTTTCGTGCATATAGGGCCCTGTTAGATTGTATTATCCAGTGGATAGCACTATTCACCTTTCGTCTACAGGGCCTTGTAGATAGGACTTATCCATGTAGCACTATTTGGTTTCGTGCAAGCTGGTCAAAAATGGAGATGAACAAGTGTTAGAGGATGTGCAATGTGGATATTGTACATAACGTGCAACCAGGCCTGTTAGATAGGAGTGGATAGCTTCACTGTCGACAACCAGGGCCTGTTAGATAGGACTCATCCATGGATACTATCATCACCTTTCATCACCAGGGCCGTTAGATAGGACTTATCCAGTGGATAGCACATCACCTTTCGTGCAACCAGGCCCATTAGATAGGACTTATCCAGTGGATAGCACTATTCACCTTTCGTGCACCAGGGCCTGGTATTACTTGGAGCTCAAAACAGGAACTCCTTCTTATCTCTACCTGCCTGTGTTCCATTAGCACAGGTATCCCTTCAGGTTTTACTATCCATCACATTTTCATATATATAATGCATTGTATTATAATTGAAAGTTCATCTACAGCTTGTATTGTGGCATCCATGTGTCACGTTTGTCAAGCTGTCAAAATTGGAGACGAACAATGTTAGAGGATGTGCAATGTATTGTACAAAACAGGTCAGCTCTTGATGAGTAGAAGACTGTCGTTTCATCATCATCATCCTAGTCACCATCATCACCACCATTTCACTACCATCATCATCACCACCATCATCATCACTACCACCATCATCACTACATAAGAGGCAAATTATCACTGTTTTAATCATCATTAAAATGTTTTCTTAAAAACCACGTTGTCTCGATGCTTATTACAATGAAGGTCCACCAGTAGCAAAAATGGTAATTTAATAGAAGATGGTTTATATCTTCCTAGTAAACAGGTTTGAAGTGAAGATTTGAAGGCAGCAACGGATGCAGCGTGTTTTAAGTTTTAAATGTTTTCACCATCATCTTCGTTACCACTATCACAGAACCAGTCACAACCAATATTACAATCTGTTATACACTGTACATCAACATTGTTGCCAACCGTCCATCATAATCACTGCTCAAGTTTCACATGTAATTGTTGCTTTGGTTTCAGTGAGTATATCCCTATCAATCCTCGTGAACTGGCCAATAGAATATTCGTCACTTGTTACATGGGAACAGAAAACTCATCAAGAGAGACAAAGGCCAGAGCTAGCAGCCTTGCAGAGGAGATCGGCAGCTACCACTTAGGTAACTGTAAAGTCTGAGCAAGACTTTGGATCAAAATCTAAATTCTCCTGTGGAACTTAGAGAGTCTAAAGGAGAATTTAGAGTTTGATTTGCACAGATCGCTTCCAGGGCCGTACATAACTACTTTATTGCTTTGCTAGGAGGGCTGCTGCCCCCCTGCCCCTGTGCTGTGTATGGCCCTGTACTCAATGAGTTGTAGTACACTTAACATTTTAAACTATTTTCCAGACATAAACATTGATACGGCAGTAGCTGCTGTTTTGGCTGTTTTTACATTGGTTACCTCCAAGATGCCAAAGTTCAAAGTCCATGGTGGCTCAACCAGTGAGAATCTTGCCTTGCAGAATGTTCAAGCGCGACTGCGCATGGTTTTTGCATATCTGTTTGCACAACTTATCATGTGGTCACGTGGTTTGCAGGGAAGTCTTCTTGTACTTGGGTCAGCTAATGTAGATGAAAGGTACGAGTGATTACATCACACTCAGCCATTAATCTGTATTTGTATTACAGCACGAAGAGCAAATGTATGACCACCTATAATATTATTTTGCATACTTTCATCTCAGCCATTATCCAATCAGTTTTGCAGGGTTGTCTTATCTTATCTCTGATCTAACAGCTAATTGGAGGATGGCGAGACAAAAGTATGCAAATACGTTAATATTATTAAAGGTGGTCATAGTAAACATGTATGATGTGCAAACGAAACCCTATGATGATGATGATGACAGTGATGTGGCTTAGGGAGTTGATACTATGACATTGACTGCAACATTTGGCGATGCTGTTGCCATTGATAATATTGGTGATAAAACTTGTTGGTGATGATGATATTGATTGTGGTGGTGATGAAACTTGTTGGTGATGATGATATTGATTGTGGTGATGATATGATGGTGATGACACGTGATTTCATGGTCAATTTACATTGTTCATCCCTTATTTTAACAAAACGTAATTCCTTTCATCTCAGCCTACGAGGCTACTTCACTAAGTATGACTGCTCCAGTGCAGATATCAATCCTATTGGAGGCATTAGCAAGAAGGACTTACGCTCATTCATATTCTACTGTGTGGAGAAGTTCAACTTTAGTTCTTTGATAACCATTCTTGGTGCACCCCCTACTGCCGAGCTTGAACCGCTTGCCGAGGGGCAGATACAGCAAACAGATGAGGTAATTCAATATGTTGTTGTACGTAGGTGCCATGTTATATTAAAGATACATATTATATTAAAACCTTTACGTAGAAGAAACATATCTTTATTATAAGATGAGGTAATATTTTTAAACAATTAGACTGAGTTTTCTAAGATTCAATAGTCAACATTCTTGTAAAATTGTTTATTTAATTAATATGTATATAATGTATAAAGTTTTCTGAAGTGTAATTAAAATTGAACTTGTCAACAAGGTGCGTAATGCCGAGTTGACTCATAGAAAACAGAACGAGTAGTCTTTAGAATAAATTATTGTTTTAGCAGAAACCAACTACATGGTCATGTAGCATGCTACCTTCAATCTTATACCAATATTTATTGATTTTTCATTGTTTTTGTTCAAAACGCCAGCTTTTTCGCAACTCACTATCTATCACTCAATAGATAGTGAGTATGTTAGCCAATCAGATTGCAGGATTCGTGATAGTATGCTAGTTGGTTAATACAATATATGGTACACTGTTACAAATTGCTTCAACACTCAGTGGTTGTATATGATTTGATATTCTCTTTGTCTTGTTCAGGAGGACATGGGTATGACCTATGATGAGTTGTCTGTATATGGCCGTTATCGCAGTTTCTTACGCTGTGGTCCATACAGTATGTTCTGTAAGTTGGTCCATCTCTGGCATGACAAATGTACTCCCGTCCAAGTGGCTGACAAAGTGAAGGTCTTCTTTCGCTATTACTCCATAAACCGACACAAAATGACAACTCTGACTCCATCCTACCATGCAGAGGCTTACTCTCCTGATGACAACCGATTTGACCACAGGCCTTTCTTGTACAATGCCAAATGGTCATGGCAGTTTAGTACAATCAATGACCATTTGCTTAGACTACAGCAGGTCACCATAGCAACACATTGGCGACAGCAATATCCTATTGTTAACAACATAACCGGTGATACATCGCTGGGAGAATATAGCAGTCAAGAGCCATCTACTTCATCAGCAACATCAGTCACAGTGAAAACAGAAAAAACAGAAAATGGTTGTGCACTTAATCATGACCGATCTCTGTTACGAGCATTCTTGGAGAGAAGTTTGGGAGTCGATCTTCGGTCACAAAATGTGAACCAAGAAAGCTCAGGTCTTGCTTCAAGTGGGGGTAATTCCTCTACGCCACCCTGCCCAGCATTAATTCGTGTCAAACCAGAACCTCTTGAATTACAAAACTTTGAACAATGCAGTCAGCAAAGGTCCTCGTTTGTTGCTGCAGGACAGAGGGATTCTCAGCGAAGAAAGAGAGATATTGCAGAGTTTTTGAATGACTATGGGATTACTGTGAATGAAAATGTTGACGATTCTGAAAAACACCTGAAAATGAGCAGTCATTGACTTTTGTTTGCTAGAATTGTTTGAGGTATCATCCTACAGCAACTATAAAACATTAGGGGGAATTGTGATAGCAAAAGTATGCTTAATGGTTTTTATAGGATTTATTATTGGCTTAGAATAATACTCCAGGCGTTTGCTCAGGCTCAGCGGTGTCTAAACAACTAGAAACTGGAGTATCGAGTGGTTTTCTTAAACCTGTGAAACAAAGTGTAATAGTCAAGTGACAACAAAAGAAACAATGGAATTAGAGTGTATTAAGTGCTAAATAATAATAAGTAGAGGCAATCATACGGAATCGAGTTCAATTTGGAAATAATTTGCACAAGTGTGTTTTTCAAAGAGTTATTTGAAAAACACATGAGTGCAAATTATTCCAAATTGAATGAGAAATCGTTGATTACCAATTAATAATATTCATGAAAATAAAAAAATTTGCACTGCACTGCTCTTAACCAATTAGAATCGAGCATGTTGTTCATGATAATAATAGATAATAATATGCTAAAGTGTGAATTCACGGATTGATGAAAATCACTCTAGTCTATTAATTCTTCTGTTTTCTATTGTATTAATCTGACTATCACACTCTATTTAGTACACTTTGTTTCACTGGTTAATGAAAACCACTCTTATAATTACTGAACCAGTTATTTTATGTACAGCATTTGACATTCAATTTATTTTGGAATAAAATCGTTTATAGGATTTGAAACACGATTCAGTGCTAATTACTTTATAGTTAATGCAATCAGGATTAATATTCCATAAAATAGCATACTACCCTTGTAACAATAATGTATCTATTTTAATAAAGCGTCACGATTACAGCATTAAACTAATATCAAATCAATATTTTAATATTGATTTACGGTAATATGTGATTTCCATAATAACACACTTTACTGGCTTTCTGTGCCTTCCATACATTGGCAGGGTAATTGCAACAAGTCTCACACTTTACTGGCTTTCTGTGACTTCCATACATTGACAGGGTAATTGCAACAAGTCTCACACTTTACTGGCTTTCTGTGACTTCCATACATTGACAGGGTAATTGCAACAAGTCTCACACTTTACTGGCTTTCTGTGCCTTCCATACATTGACAGGGTAATTGCAACAAGTCCTACACTTTACTGGCTTTCTGTGCCTTCCATACATGGACAGGGTAATTGCAACAAGTCTCACACTTTACTGGCTTTCTGTGCCTTCCATACATTGACAGGGTAATTGCAACAAGTCCTACACTTTACTGGCTTTCTGTGCCTTCCATACATTGACAGGGTAATTGCAACAAGTCTCACACTTTACTGGCTTTCTGTGACTTCCATACATTGACAAGGTAATTGCAACAAGTCTCACACTTTACTGGCTTTCTGTGACTTCCATACATTGACAGGGGAATTGCAACAAGTCCCACACTTTACTGGCTTTGTGTCTTCCATACATTGACAGGGGAATTGCAACAAGTCTCACACTTTACTGGCTTTCTGTGCCTTCCATACATTGACAGGGGAATTGCAACAAGTCCCACACTTTACTGGCTTTCTGTGCCTTCCATACATTGACAGGGTAATTGCAACAAGTCCCACACTTTACTGGCTTTCTGTGCCTTCCATACATTGGCAGGGTAATTGCAACAAATCCCACACTTCACTGGCTTTCTGTGACTTCCATACATTGACAGGGTAATTGCAACAAGTCCCACACTTTACTGGCTTTCTGTGCCTTCCATACATTGACAGGGTAATTGCAACAAGTCCTACACTTTACTGGCTTTCTGTGACTTCCATACATTGATAGGGTAATTGCAACAAGTCCCACACTTTACTGGCTTTGTGCCTTCCATACATTGACAGGGTAATTGCAACAAAGTCCTACACTTTACTGGCTTTCTGTGCCTTCCATACATTGACAGGGTAATTGCAACAAAGTCCTACACTTTACTGGCTTTCTGTGCCTTCCATACATTGACAGGGTAATTGCAACAAGTCCTACACTTTACTGGCTTTCTGTGACTTCCATACATTGATAGGGTAATTGCAACAAGTTCCACACTTTACTGGTTTTTCTTTATTCATATTGAGTTCACTCAGGAGCCCATTACTGGTTCCTGGTTGACTTTTATACATTCTAAGCAATAAATTACCTACATGCAGCACAAATAAAACTTACAGTATTGTTACAAGATGTATGCACTTGATATTCACATTATTAATTTGATAAAAAGGGAAAAGAAGAAAGACAAAAAGAAAGACAGAAAAGAGTTAGACTTAAAAAGCTTCAAAACTTTACAGCAGAGATACATGTAGCAAAGCCTTGTCGCATAATACTGCCTGCTCCCATGGGAATGCAAGCTTGGTCTTATACATGTACGTCACTATACGTTTTTTTATGTCACTATAAGTTACAGAAGGGCTATTCCTTGCTGGACTGAACTTGTGGCACTCACAGAGAAGTCATTAAAACATGTCTGTGTCTTCTGGCGCATCTAAGTCTCGATACTGTACAATCTGCCTTGGCTCTCTATGAAATCCCCTGAAAACAAGCACAGCATTTTAGAACTCCATGTAGTTAGCATTGAGTTTTGTGAGGTTTTCTTCAGAGCTCCATTCAGAAGGGAGAAATTGATGAATGTTGTTGGCAGTATCAAAGAGAAGAGAAAAGGAAAAGGAAAAAAACTATTCTGACCTTTCTTGCTGCCGAAAACCACGACCTGCACCATCACCAAATCTAGTCAATTTAAAATGATTTATATTTATTATCCTTTATACAGAAAGTAGTTATTATTAACAATCATCATTATTATTATTATTATTATTATTAGTAGTAGTATTATTAACAGTACTATTGAAAAATCCATTCAGCTGCTACAAGAGGATCTTTTTTTTCTTCTTATAATCTTTCTTTTTATTTATTTATTTGTATATATATGGTAGTTGAACATCCAGTTGCGACCACTCTCATAAGCGACCACCTCTCCTAAGCGACCAGTTTTCCAAAATACCAAAAGTTCAGTTCCAAGTCACTATAGTTGGAACCTCTCGTAGCGACCACCTCCTGTAAGCGACCACAAAACTTGACATTTTGGGTGGTCGCTTACGGAAGGTTCAACTGTATTTCGAGTTGGTGCGATATCTGATGATTTTACCGACGTTATGAAATGTAGATGTATATAGTTTGGCTAGTGTTCAGGCCCCAATTGTACAGAGTGGATAGCACCATTGGTCAGAGAAATCCTTATCCATTGGATAAGAGTAATGGATGACAGCATCAACTTATCTACTGGTTAAGGATTTATCCGATGGATAGCATTACAGGGGTGTGGGCAGGGGGAGGTCACAGGGTGCCTGTGACCCCCTCCACCCCTCCCTTCCTCTGGGTCTACTCTTTAAATTTATATGTTTGAGGAGGGGAGGGGGGGGGGGGGGGGGATTTGGTGGTGAACGATATGGAGTGTGACCTCTACGCCCCTGCATTAGCCATGATTTGAACAAACAGAGTATGTTTATTATATCAAACAAAAATCACTTTAAAGCTTACCTTCTTGGCTTAGGTGGGAAAGTGTGTGCCGCACCTCTGCCATAGCCCTCTGGACCAAAACCTCCAAACGAATGTGGGGTGTATGGACCACGGGGACCTAAATACACAAACACATACTCTTTTTAAAACAAAGGCTTATTGGGTCATTGGAAGATTGAAGGGGTATGTGCATGTGGTCTCTGATCAAAATCTAACTTCTCCTCAAGACTCTTTGAATTCTGAAGGAGAATTTGAATTTTGATGGTTTTGCAAGGAGCCCATCAAGACAGTGTTCTACTTACCATACATCATCATGTGTGGCCTAGGCCCATCAAGACAGTGTTCTACTTACCATACATCATCATGTGTGGCCTAGGCCCATCAAGACAGTGTTCTACTTACCATACATCATCATGTGTGGCCTAGGCCCATCAAGACAGTGTTCTACTTACCATACATCATCATGTGTGGCCTAGGCCCATCAAGACAGTGTTCTACTTACCATACATCATCATGTGTGGCCTAGGCCCATCAAGACAGTGTTCTACTTACCATACATCATCATGTGTGTCTAGGCCCCCGCAAGAAGCCCATCAAGACAGTGTTCTACTTACCATACATCATCATGTGTGGCCTAGGCCCCCATCAAGACAGTGTTGCTACTTACCATACATCATCAGGTGTGTTTCAGCTAGTCGGCTCCATCAAGACAGTGTTCTACTTACCATACATCATCATGTGTGGCCTAGGCCATCAAGACAGTGTTGTACTTACCATTACATCATCTAGTAATGTGTGGCCTAGGCCCATCAAGACAGTGTTCTACTTACCATAGAAGTGGCCTAGGCCCATCAAGACAGTGTTCTACTTACCATACATCATCATGTGTGGCCTAATCAACCATGAAAGACAGTGTTCTACTTATACAAACTACATCATCATGTGTGGCCTATGGCCCATCAAGACAGTGTTCTACTTACCATACATCATCTTTATGTGTGGCCTAGGCCCATCAAGACAGTGTTCTACTTACCATACATCATCATGTGTGGCCTAGGCCCATCAAGACAGTGTTGTACTTACCATACATCATCATGTGTGGCCTAGGCCCATCAAGACAGTGTTCTACTTACCATACATCATCATGTGTGGCCTAGGCCCATCAAGACAGTATTTCTACTTACCATACATCATCATGTGTGGCCTAGGCCCATGAAGACAGTGTTCTACTTACCATACATCATCATGTGTGGCCTAGGCCCATCAAGACAGTGTTCTACTTACCATACATCATCATGTGTGGTCTAGGCCCATCAAGACAGTGTTCTACTTACCATACATCATCATGTGTGGCCTAGGCCCATCAAGACAGTGTTCTACTTACCATACATCATCATGTGTGGCCTAGGCCCATCAAGACAGTGTTCTACTTACCATACATCATCATGTGTGGCCTAGGCCCATCAAGACAGTGTTCTACTTACCATACATCATCATGTGTGGTCTAGGCCCCCGCAAGAAGCCCATCAAGACAGTGTTCTACTTACCATACATCATCATGTGTGGCCTAGGCCCCCATCCAACCATCCCCTGACCACCCTCGTGTTGCTGTCCAAACATTTGTCCACCAACATGACCCTGTGGTCCAGGTTGTTTCAGCTGTGTCGGCTCTGGATCCTGTGGTCGCTTGGGATCACTTAAATACCTGTTGAAGAACTCTGCCTATAAAAGATAACAACAACTATGAATGTAACACAATATTGTAACAATTATGATTATCTAGTAATGGTTTGTAGGTTGGTGTAGTCATTATTTAGTAGAAGTTTCTTCAACCTTTAAAAAAGTTTTAATTCCAAGCTTTCGGACACATCGTCCATCATCAGGGAGAAAGAATGTTACATAAAAACGTCAAATCAACGGCTAAGAAAGACAAATTTACACATATACAAACTAATGCGAGCGCTGTTATATCTGCCTATGTGTCCGAAAGCTTGGAATTACAAAAAATTAAAGGTTGAAGAAACTTCTACTAAATAATTTTGATTATCTTTATGATGAGAATGCAGTTATCCCCACTCTATAGTAACTCAATCAAAATCAAACAATGAAAAAGGGTTGCAAAGTGGGAGTCAATATAGCACAGCTGAGTTATATAAACAAGTTAAAGGTACGGTATAACCAAAACTTGTGCCGACTGTGCAAAATCTCTAGTCCTAAACATTGTGTTAACAGACGTCACTAAGGGTTCATAAGGTAGCAAAACTCCTTGCAACAATATACTGTAAAATTAAGCATGTATTTTTACCTTGGTCCCACTATCTCTAACTGGAATGTATATGTATAGCACCTTAGATTTAGAAATTCCTTTTTCAATCTCTCACTATCTCAAACTATTTGTCCCTTGTTCATTCTACTGTAGTTATTCACCTCTAATTTGACAGCTTCTACTTTGTCACCGTGCTTGTTAAAGATGTGTTTTCTGACAAAATCTGGACCCCTGAATTTCTTGCCACTGAGTGGACACAGCCACTTGTCCTTAGCGAGCTCTTGTGTGTTGGCTTCAACAAACTTTTCCACTTCAGTGAAAACAGTCAAGGATAACATCTTTCTTGATGAACAGTTGGAATTTTGACACTCACATAAATATATTTATATACCGGTATGTATATTATTATTACACATTAATTTTTGTGTAAATATTTGTCAATGCCTTTTGTAAGTTCATTGAGATTCTTAAATGGGCATTTATATTATTATGATGATGATGATGGTGACCAAAGGTGAACATTTTGGAGATGCTGTAATAATGCTGCTGCTAATGATGATGATAACAGTGATTGTATTGATGGCAATAGTTGTGATGGTTGTAGTATAGACCCTTTTAATAAATCCCACAATGCATGATTTTCCGCGCTTGACATCAAATTTATTCTTTTGAATTCCATTCATTTTCCTTCATTGTTTTCAGTCTTTGTATATTTTTAATAATAATAATAATAATAATAATAGAATTCAAAAGAATAAGTTTGATGTCAAGCGCGGAAAATCATGCATTGTGGGATTTATTAAAAGGGTCTATACTGGTTAAATGATGATGATTATCATATTGGTGATGTTATGGCTCATAATTACGATGATGTTGATGATAGTGGCTCAACCTTATGATTCAGATGATGATGATGATACTTAATTCAATTCCTTCCCCACTGCTTTAGATTTTTTGTACTTTTATACGTCTTTGGATTTTACATCCTTTTTTCTAAGTTATTATTATTATTATTATTTTTTTGTATGCAGTGAAAATGGATTAAATTCAATTTAAATTAAATTAAGAGATAAAATGTAGATAAAGAGTAAGATGATTAATAAATAATAATAATAATAATAATAATACATTTCTTGAACCACATTTCATAAACTCACTGCTTTCACACATATGCTTTCATACAAATATTATTATCAATAAGGATATGCTTCAGGGTCTTTTTTACCAAGTTTAGAAACTTCATCATCACTGATAGGTTCCTTATCCTCCATGTAAGGGTCAAGCTTATGCTTTAGATTCTTTTGCCATTCTTGAACTGAAAAATAAACACAAACACTTCAAGGTAAGTAAGAAGTGTGTGTGAGAGTCATGTCACCCAGTACAGGATGAAGAATAAACACAAACACTTCACAAGGTAAGTAAGAAGTGTGTGTGAGAGTCATGTCACCCAGTACAGGATGAAGAATAAACACAAACACTTCACAAGGTAAGTAAGAAGTGTGTGTGAGAGTCATGTCACCCAGTACAGGATGAAGAATAAACACAAACACTTCACAAGGTAAGTAAGAAGTGTGTGTGAGAGTCATGTCACCCAGTACAGGATGAAGAATAAACACAAACACTTCACAAGGTAAGTAAGAAGTGTGTGTGAGAGTCATGTCACCCAGTACAGGATGAAGAATAAACACAAACACTTCACAAGGTAAGTAAGAAGTGTGTGTGAGAGTCATGTCACCCAGTACAGGATGAAGAATAAACACAAACACTTCACAAGGTAAGTAAGAAGTGTGTGTGAGAGTCATGTCACCCAGTACAGGATGAAGAATAAACACAAACACTTCACAAGGTAAGTAAGAAGTGTGTGTGAGAGTCATGTCACCCAGTACAGGATGAAGAATAAACACAAACACTTCACAAGGTAAGTAAGAAGTGTGTGTGAGAGTCATGTCACCCAGTACAGGATGAAGAATAAACACAAACACTTCACAAGGTAAGTAAGAAGTGTGTGTGAGAGTCATGTCACCCAGTACAGGATGAAGAATAAACACAAACACTTCACAAGGTAAGTAAGAAGTGTGTGTGAGAGTCATGTCACCCAGTACAGGATGAAGAATAAACACAAACACTTCACAAGGTAAGTAAGAAGTGTGTGTGAGAGTCATGTCACCCAGTACAGGATGAAGAATAAAACACTTCACAAGGTAAGTAAGAAGTGTGTGTGAGAGTCATGTCACCCAGTACAGGATGAAGAATAAAACACAAACACTTCACAAGGTAAGTAAGAAGTGTGTGTGAGAGTCATGTCACCCAGTACAGGATGAAGAATAAACACAAACACTTCACAAGGTAAGTAAGAAGTGTGTGTGAGAGTCATGTCACCCAGTACAGGATGAAGAATAAACACAAACACTTCACAAGGTAAGTAAGAAGTGTGTGTGAGAGTCATGTCACCCAGTACAGGATGAAGAATAAACACAAACACTTCACAAGGTAAGTAAGAAGTGTGTGTGAGAGTCATGTCACCCAGTACAGGATGAAGAATAAACACAAACACTTCACAAGGTAAGTAAGAAGTGTGTGTGAGAGTCATGTCACCCAGTACAGGATGAAGAATAAACACAAACACTTCACAAGGTAAGTAAGAAGTGTGTGTGAGAGTCATGTCACCCAGTACAGGATGAAGAATAAACACAAACACTTCACAAGGTAAGTAAGAAGTGTGTGTGAGAGTCATGTCACCCAGTACAGGATGAAGAATAAACACAAACACTTCACAAGGTAAGTAAGAAGTGTGTGTGAGAGTCATGTCACCCAGTACAGGATGAAGAATAAACACAAACACTTCACAAGGTAAGTAAGAAGTGTGTGTGAGAGTCATGTCACCCAGTACAGGATGAAGAATAAACACAAACACTTCACAAGGTAAGTAAGAAGTGTGTGCGAGAGTCATGTCACCCAGTACAGGATGAAGAATAAACACAAACACTTCACAAGGTAAGTAAGAAGTGTGTGTGAGAGTCATGTCACCCAGTACAGGATGAAGAATAAACACAAACACTTCACAAGGTAAGTAAGAAGTGTGTGTGAGAGTCATGTCACCCAGTACAGGATGAAGAATAAACACAAACACTTCACAAGGTAAGTAAGAAGTGTGTGTGAGAGTTATGTCACCCAATACAGGTACTGCTAGAACACAGAGTTGTTTTCATGTCAGTAGTGGTGTCGAATGGTAAACACCCGCAAAAAGTCAGAGTCTCGCAAAATTGTGGGTCTCACAAGGTAAGAAGTCTCGTTTCTTTGCAAAAAACTGTCTCAGAGTCTCGAAGAAGTACAGGATGAAACACAAAACTTCACAAGGTAAATCGGTGAAAAAGTGCCTTGTCTCGGAGTCTCGCAAAATCTCGCCTTGACCATTCGATACTGAAATATTGTATATTGAGTATAGTACATTATGCCACACGGCCTCTATGTAAACCAGTTTTATAACTGTTAGTACCCCATGAAGAAAAACAAATAATAAAAGTTGATTGAAATATTGTATATTTAGTATAGAATGTCTTTGATTCCGTACCATGACCATAACTCCATTGGTTTCCCACTCATATGAAAATAAAACTATTAAAAAAGTACATGTATTTCTTTCTTCAAGTACCTTCAGGCTGTGTAGCTTTCTCTGGTGCTGATCCCCTCACATGAATGATTCCACATCTATTAGGCATCTCATCTTCATGGGGATAATCTCCACCATTATAGTAATCAACTGAATGAATCACACGTAAGTACAGGATTAACCTATCAAGTACACGTAGAAGGTTAACATCAACAGTCAGATCTACTTCTGACTGCTCTGTGATGGTGTCCTGTGTGGTTGATGATGTTCCCAAGAGTTCCATTTCTTCTCCATGTCTTCCTCTTCTGTAGCATCCTCTGAGAGGGATGCCAGAATGGGGTTGTTGTCTGGTATGCTGAAGGAAGCTTCTTTCTCTTCTGATTGTCCCTCTTCGCCTTCTTCTTTTTCTTCTTTCTTCTGAGGTAAATGAAAGTTACATGATTACTGTACATACACAACTTGAACACGAAACAGTTCCAGTATAAAAGGAGCCAGCCCAGGTGTAAGACAATGACGCTGTTAATTATTAATCTTTGTATCACCACATGAACATGTACATGAGTATACAACTAGCAAAGATTGATTAAACATGATAAAATGATAATAGTTCAAATTACTTTTGTTATTGTTATTTGTAAAAAATATTTTCACTGTCCATCATACTATGTTATTCTAAATCTTGGTGAGCTAGCTCGAAAACGAATGTTACTCTCCAGCACTTCTACCTTATTTACTATTTACAGGCGCTTTCACATATCTTTTGACGATCGGATTCCGAAGTTTGTTCCGAAGTTCCGAAGTTCGCCGGCGAACTTCAAACATTCGTTACGAAGTTCGAAATGAACTTGGGAAGTTCAAAACAAACTTCGGAACTTTGTTGGCGGCAAAGTTCGTTGAAGCGTGACTCAAAATTAGCTTGGCTATCAACCTTTGGAAACAAAATAGATAATGACTCTTTTGAAAAAATATACAGGAGTCACAGGACACTTGCAGCAAATCACATCGAGATTACAACGGGTAATCAATGATTCAGATGGAGAATAAACACAAACATTTTGCGGTAGACAAACGTTATTTTCAACCAAGAGTTTTTGAATTTCGAATGCACTTATACTCGGCTTTATCTGGTTCCTGTGTGGTGATTCAATATTTAAGCTGTAAATATCATCAGGCTGTGTTCTTTCACTCTACAGGTGCTGTCCTACGAGTATTTCCTCTTCATGATTGTGGGTCTCTGCGCCTCTAACTGATTTCCTCTCCTCGCAAAAGGTTAACATGAAAGTTGTTGATGATATTGGAAACAGTTTGCTTTGAAATTAAAGATTTACCGATCTGCTTGCTTGACTTTGGCCTTCCAAGACAACGATCGATAATCTTTTCACTTTGTATTAGGAAGCCCTTTTCCTTGTCTAGAAAAAACAATTCATGATTGTCTAAGATCAAATGAAAACAACTCAACTTCGAATAACGACTGAACTTTGCCGCCAACAAAGTTCCGAGTTTTTCTTTTTGAACTTGCCAAGTTCATTTTGAACTTCGTATCGAATGTTTGAAGTTCGCCGAGCGAACTTCGTTAATTATTAACTTCGTATCAACAAACTTCGGAATCCGATCGTCAAAAGATATGTGAAAGCGCCTGTAACCTAATTACAATTTACACTATCATTTTATTCTCTTCCTTAATTTTATTTATCAATACAAAAAAACTTGTAATATTATGTAAAGTGCAAATAAAGTATTCTTCTAAACAAATGTATTGTTGTACCCCTGGGCAGCGTCCTTTCATACTGGAACTTTGCGTTGAAATTGTTGTTCTGACACAATATGCAGTTAATTGTTCCACATTTAGTAACTCCATCAAAAGCAAATGATGACAAAGTGTTGCGCAGTGAGATTTTCTTTAGCACAGGTTATAATCAAAAAACAAGTTTATGGTATAGGATAACCATAACTTGTGCCGACTGTGCATAGGTTACACCACATGTACATTCATACTAAAGCTTATTATTATTATTATTAATGAAGGTTCGGTAATAGTAGAGAATCACGTACATGTACCAAGAGACGATGTCGGTCGACTGTCGGCCAACTAGTCGACCAACAACCTATCGACAGTCGGTCGACAACCTACCAACTGTCGGCCGATACACGGTATACACACACCGACTGTCGGCCGACGGATCAGTACGATCGTTATTATTTTGGTATTTTGAATGTATCATCTATCAGTACGATCGTAATAAATCGTTAAGCTTATGTTAGTTTGGTATTTTGTTTTGGTATTTTGTTTTTGAATGTATCATCTATCAGTACGATCGTTGGTGTTTGAATGTATGTTTACCACCATCGTTTTGACTTCCATTTACCTTCACAGATTGAAGTGATTAAAGAGAAAAGAGAAAAGCACAATAATATATAATATGATACTTTATTTATATAGTGCCATTTCTACTAATCTAAATCACAGGGAGTTCTAACTTGATATTTGTGGCCATTTAGAATCTCTCAAACTCTGTATACATATTGCTCATACGATCCGTTCATACGTTCCAGACCACAGGGAAGCCTGAGGCCGAGTTTGATTCCACAGGACGTGGTTACACAGCGAATACAACTGAACGGATCGTACGAGCGATATGTATAGAGTGCTTTTAAATGACCACAAATATCCAGTTAGAAGTCACTGTGTGTAAATAGTAAATAATATATCTATACCTCCGGCTCTTTTTCTTTTTCATTTCCATTTGTTTCTTCCACCTTTTTCTCTTTCTCGTAGACAGAAGCCTTTTTGTCAAGTACTCTGACTAACTGAGCAGCTAACTTGATGTCTTCTCTGATGACTTGTTTTGCAAACGTGATTCCATTGACTGAGCGTACACGACGAGATAAGTCACGGTTGACTACAGGGTTTAGTTCATTATCTTTGATCTAAAGAAACAAGTCCATAATCGCAAACTTTGTCTTCAAATGACAGCCACACACTGACTCTTTCACATGACTTGCAGCTAACCCTCTATTGTTTAGACAAGCAGTCCTGTACATACCCTGATGTTGTTCAAATCCCAGCAGATTTCTTTGATGTTGACGCTCCTTTCAAAGGTGATCCAACCTCTTCGATAAAACCTATCAAACAACAGACACAAGGCTTAGAATGCCTTTTAATGAAGTAAGCAATTCTCAACACCTGGGCCCGGTTGTTCGAAAAGCGATTAGCGCTAATCCAGGTTTAAATCTTAAGAAAACTATTGAAGCTAATCCACAATTAGCACTAATTGCCTTTCGAACAACTGGCCCCTGAACTGCTGCTTGGTTGGCTCAGTTGGTTGAGTATCGGTCTGTTGTATGGGAGGTCAATATACAGACTGTATATACTGTAGCGCTAGTAACTTACCGTCTATCAGGACTGGGGTCTGAGAGAGCCACTCTAAGGAAACCAGGAAATCTTTTGCAAATCTGATTTAGCAAAGAAAGAAACAGTGAGAATGTAAATAGGGCCAGACATCTTTACAATGTAACTGTGTCGCAGTGTTTTTGTAAAGAAAGTGACATGGATAACGATGACATGGTGATGATGATGGGAAGTCCTTGCCATTTGATATTTAGATATTCATTTCTGCTTTCGATGTCAATGTGTTATTTACATTTTTTGCTTGTAACTACAACCCGAGATGTACATGATGCTGATGGTCAAATACTGCCTATATAACACAGGGGATAGATTTCAATACACTTTTTGGGAAAAGAAAGCAAAGTACTAACTGCTCCAATGTCTGTCTTGGATATACTGGGTGGTATATTCCTCATAAATAGTGAGTATGTCTTGTGTAACGGCCTGGGCTCAGGGGATGATGGCACCACTTCCTTGCCCTTAGTTTCCCCTTCCTCTGCATCTTCAGCAGAATCTTTCTCCTCCTCTACTGTATTCTCTTTAGATTCTGTCATGGGTGTCTTCATGGGGCTCTCTTCCTCCTTCACTTCCTTCTTTTCCGCTAGTTTGTTGGAATCAATGACTTCATCATTTTTCTGTGTTATAATCGAAACAAAATCGATAAACAATCTTTATTAAGAGTAACAAACACAGAAACAAAGGCAAACAGATGTAGTGTTTCTGTAAATTTATGCTCCAACAAAATGAAATATAATTTTGAACATAATCTTCTTGTACATAATGTACATCTGTGAAACAAACTGACAGTTATTTTATAGTAATACATGATACAAACCTTTGTCATGTCTGGTGTAACTGGTGTGGTTGGTATTTTAACATCATTGGACGCTGCTTCAGCATCTCTTGAATTTCTCCTCTCTGCTTCACTAGATGACGCTGGGACCATGTCAACATCTTCGTTACCCCGGGTGCTTACAGCATTGTCTGTATTGACTGTACTACCCACTTGAGGGTCTCCAGTACCTCTCTTTATACTCTCTTCTGATTGGTCAGGGCTGTCGGAAGGTTTCTTTGGGTCAGGGCTCTGAGTAGAATCCACATGTATTGAAGAGTCATCTGTTTGTGGGATAAATCTTTACAGTTAATGAACTGCAGAAGGTGTATTGTGTGCTTGTATTGAATGTCGTACCTGCAGTACCAGGGTCTGTTTTGGTTAGGAGTACTTTAGGTTTCTCTTGGCTACTGACAGTCTCTGGTTCACTTGATCCAACAGCTGTGTCATCGGACTCTGAAACAATTCAATGTTGACTTCTACTTTAATAATATTGATATTAATATTTTCTTTCGTTTCCTTTTTTGCATCAGATACTTTGAACTCAACGTATTTTGAGTGTCAACATATACACCATACACCAGCAAATATGGTATATATGTACATGTAGACAATGAATATAATCAATATCACAAACTGGTTGATCCATACCTAACTTGTTGGCCGGTGCTGTTTTTGTAACATTATCAGTCCCTGAAGAGCTTGTTGGCAACTGAATGCTTGCATCAACTGGTGTTGGCTCAGCCTCTACTCCTGGCGGCAATAGTTCCTCCTCTCCTTTGGATTCACTGGAAACCATTTCTTCACCAGGAGGAGCTGGCTCGGAATCAGAATCAGATTCTGATTCGCTCTCGCTCTCATCTTCCATGGCATCGTAGTAGTATGGTTCGCGATGACGGTGCTTGCGTCTTTTCTTTCCAGTTTCATCCTTTTAAAATCATTATACATCTTTCAATATTCTTGTTATTACAGAGTTAGTATAAGAAATTATCATATGACCCGTATTTACCTGTGCGCGCGCTCTTAATAAAACCTTCGGAGAAAGTCACGTGATTGGGCAGATACGGATTTTTGGAGCTGGTCCGTACAAAGCCGTATCCGGCCCCGGCCCCGATTGTTGTCAGGAAATTTTTTATACTTTTTTTGCAAAAGTTATTTTTTAAATGTGGACGACTTGAAAAGTGAAAAAATAAAAAAAATAAAAATTGGTTCTTATCAGGAGTAATCGCGCATTTGTGTTCACTTTTCCTTGGCTGTGAATGATTTTAGTACCAAAATGGTCCATATGAAAGGGTCATATGATAAAATGCTTATTGACTGAGTTAGTTCGGGCCGGATGGGAAAATATTTGGCTCTCAGTCATTCTGTACGGACCGAGCGCTGCCATGACCTCGAGCCAAATATTTTCCCGTTCGGCCCTCCCACTCAGTCAATAAGTACATATTATACATCATTTATGATGAGAATGCAGTTATCCCCACTCTATAGTAACTCAATCAAAATCAAACAATGAAAAAGGGTTGCAAAGTGGGAGTCAATATAGCACAGCTTAGTTATATATAAACAAGTTAAAGGTACGGTATAACCAAAACTTGTGCCGACTGTGCAAAATCTCTAGTCCTAAACATTGTGTTAACAGACTTCACTAAAGGCCTGTCCAAATGTGTAAAACATTCCCGTAAAACATCGTAAGACATTGTTTTATAAAACATGTTATATTCGTTTGAACACCATGTTTTAACATGTTTTACGAAGTTTGAACAATGTGTCAAACATTTTGTAAAACATTGTAAAACATCTATTTTGTTCTCGCTTGTATAAAACATTGTTTGACTCAATTGGACAGCCTGTAAAACATTGTTGTGCTGAGGCATGCGCACAAGGCAGCCAACGCATGCGCACGAGTCTTGACATCCAATGTTTTAACACAATGTTTTACCATGTTTTATTCGTTTGGACAGCCTGTAAAACATCACACCATGTTTGATAAAACAATGATTTCACAAAGTTCCACTATTAGTTACCTTTCCTCCACTTGGTTTCTGTTCCTGTTGTGCTGGTTGTTGTCCTGATTGCTCAGCTACATGTACCTGCTGCTAATATTAAAATAGAAACAATTTTCTTATTCCATGTTGGGTACCCTGTGGTGTCTACCAAAGGAATCCCAAATTAACTTTTTTAAATAATTTGGGTACCCTGTGGTTTATCTCCACAGGAAGCCCAAACAATTTTTCTACAACAACAAGCCAATATTGCTTCAAAAGCAATGATGTTTCTTGCATTGGCAATTAAATATGCAGACGTTTTTGGGGATGGGAAAATTGTCAGCACTAATCATGTGATATACATGTAGCTTTATTGGTCAGCGGTTTAGGATTTTTCTCTTGTGTTCTATTGAATTGTTAGAGGCAATTTCTCGGTTTGCTTCGTTTCCCTGTCCTTTTGAAATTGAAGTGAAACTTGTGAAAAGATCATATTGGAATATGTTTGTCAAAGTGTTCACCATTCGGCACGTTGAAAAGAATTAACGACGCCTTCAATTTGATCGTAAAGATATATAAGTGCTGTTTCGGACCAATCAGAGAGAGAGCTGTTCTCACGGTAATTTGCATATCCTCAGTTTTCTTTCGCAACGTGATAAGAAAGCCGCATATGATTGGATGTGATCCAAAATTATGACAGCTAATTGACAGGCAGTGCTGGTAGTATTATGGTAATGAGAAACCAAATATAGTAAATTAATGGTCATCCTCTGATTTGCAAGTAGCTTTGGAAATACACATACAGCGCAGCTAATACGTTACTTTTGGGTGTTATACATGTAGTACTATAAAACCAACCAGTTGAAAGTGCTGACTCTGTTGATGGTAATGCTGAGCTCTTTGTTGTAGCTGCTTTTGTTCAGGTGTTGGATCTGGCATGGAGAGTGGTTTGGCGTCACTTTGAGAAGCAGCCTCTGGTTTAGATACTGGGGGCGGTGCATCAGGTAAAGGAACAGAGGATGGAGAGACTGGAGCCATTACTGGACTAGATTCTGTGGGTGTTAAACAATCTGTGTATAACAAAGTAAAAAATATCTGATCAAAAAAAGCATTGAGACTTCGGTTAATGCGTTTTTAAGATATTATTATTATTATTATTAAAATAAAATTCTACTTTAGACTCAATTCCAAAGGAGATTTTGGTATTCAACCACTTGTCACCTTATGTACATGTACTTGTATGGAACCCTTCAAGTACATTTACCATATCATATCAATACAATACTTTATTTATACACGTAACACTGAGGAGCTTACAAAAACTCGCTAAAACGCTGCAATATTATTCTTGAAGTAATTTGTTAGAATTAAGGTTTAGTGAGGACCACAAGTTTATAAGTGTATTTCACTTTTATGTGAAATAAAATCTTCATCATCATCATTCATCAATGAGGGATTATCATGTAATTTCAAAACTCATAGGACAAAAAATGATTATCATACTGTAGCTGGAAAGAGCTTGTGGAAATTAGTAAAAATGTGAAGTTTGGAAAAGATCGCTCCACAAAAACTTTTCCAAACTTCACATTTTTACTAATTTCAACGAGCTCTTTCCAGCTAAGATAAACATTTTTTTTGTCCTATGAGTTTTGAAATTATGTGATAAACCCTCATTACATTAAATTCTGGATGTACTCAGGTTGCACTTTAATTTAATATTGGCCAAACTTGGAAGTAGCAACCTTTCCTTCATTGATGTCAACTGTTATGGCTATTGGCGACAGCCTAGCATATGGTACAGATGTTACGAGTGCAGTTGCAATATTTTTATGCTCAATGGAATAAAGAACTCATGGCTGGCAGTGTACCTTTCTTTTCTGTAGATTTTCTTGGTGTGGGTGACCGTGGTGGTGAGCTTGATTGAGATCTTGTGCTTTCTTTCCTTCTTTCTCTTTTGGACCCAGAAGATGAGGCCATGTCTCTATCATCTTCATGGTGGGCTCCAGGTTTTCTTTCTGGTGATGGATCACGGTCCAGGATGGAGAGGTCAAAGTCTGTGCCACCTTCAAGTTTGATGACAGCTAAGAAAATAAATAACAACGTGAGAACATTGGGTACAGCCTGGATTAAGTCATCTACCCACCCTTTAAATGCATTGATCCCTGACATTTAAAGAATGTATCTATTCAGAGTATGTACAGCATACATGTATGTACCTGCATCCAGAAGTTTAACTATATCATCTGCATGGTCCATATCTAGGAGCAGAGCATCGGCACGTCCAGATTTCATCAATTCCAGAAAGAATGCTACTCTTTTTCTTACTGCTTTTTGCATTTCTTTCTGCCTCATAGAGGCTTCTTTGGGGTGGTACCTTCCCCTGAACCTGAGAAAGATCCACAGAGTAGAGTTTACATGACAGAACTGTTACACATACAATCCACCTACTTTAGACTGTGAATGGTAACATTACCTGGCCGTGTGGAAACCTTATGCCTGACTTATGCTTTTCTTTCCAACAAAACCTTAAACTCTTTGAAAAAAATATTCAATTCAAAAGCCTTGTGGCTTTGTCTAATGCTCAGATCTAGAGCAAAAAAACTACAAAAAGCCTAAGAACCACCTGCATTGTGCGCAGAGGTTATGAACGAAAATACTAGAGCTCTTGTGTTTGACTAGCCGGGTCCCTGTCTGATGAAATGGGAGGCTTTTTGCCCTGCAATGTGGCTGACTAAACCAGCACTAAAAGTCGCTATCATCCACCACGTCTCCTTTATTACACACAGACAGCTGTAAAGGTAAAGCAACAATCACAGACAGTCAACACAACATGTTTTAAATCCTTACCATTTGGATAGTTATCAACACAATAAACAATACAATCACGATAAAACATAATACCAACACTAATTCAAAGAGTTACCAGTTAACATGGGCTATGCCTGCCAATCACAACACGAGGAAGTTGCAAAGGTTTTTTCAGTCAAAGTCCAGTGAACAAAACTAAAAGGTTTGGCCTCTAAGTTTCCAATGATGGACTCAAGGAACCACATTATAATATTATTACGGTAATACATGTATATTATCCAATAAACAACATACCATTCCTCTTCTTTATGCTGCTGGAAGAAATCACCAAGTTGCGTTTTACGGAACTCTAACTTGTACTCCTGATACTTCTTCACAGCTTCCATGTCGTCAATGTTATCGTCTTGAGCATTAAGGAACTGCTTAAATGTGAGCATTACTGGGCCCTGGGGTGCATCTGGAGTTGCATCAGGTCTACAATGGACAAGAAGAAGAATTGAAGTGTGATCAAAACCAAAATTCTCCTTTGAAATTAAAATAACCTCCTAAAGAAGAATTTGGAATTTCTTTCTTACCTCATCTGTCGCGCATCTTGTCCACCCATCGGCATTTGTTGTACGTCCCCTCCTGGGTGGTTCCATGTACCATGGTGTATGCTACCCCCAGCATTATTACCTCCTCCGCCGAAAGGAAAATTGCCATCATTGTGAAATGGATCATCCCTAGACATAAGAAAACAAGTCTGAGTTAAGTTATCTGATTCTTTCTTCAGCAATGCAATATTCATGGCTTATACCAGCTATCAGAAGGCAAACATCACCAAGTTAATTTTCTGAGTGTTACAATCCAGTTGACTAGATTGATATTCATAAATTATTGATTTGTTGCATTTTGTCTGGGAATCGCTACGCTCGTGATTCCACTCGAGTTTTGAACATTTTATGACGTCAAGTTGTCAATAAGAGTACAGACAACTCAAAACCATCTTCAATTTGTTAAATATATCAGGAAAATAGAATGGCTCCCAATTTTCCCGATTCTGTTTACAGTCATCCAAGCCAACACCAAAAATGAATTTTTGTCATTCTTGTACTTCGGAAAAATCTGGAAATGCCGACATATGAAAGCCAGGCTTACAGGCTTATTATTATTTTATCATTACGATTTACATATATAGTTTTTGAATAAGTTAGTAGTTATGCTTGGTTGTCAGTCATCCTTGCAGTACTCTTGACAACAAAAATGTACATTTTCATCTACTGTTTTAGTGTCAAGACGATGAATAAGAATGATTTCAAATGAGTTTTCTGTGCAAAAAAATGTGTACAAAACGACGTGTCATTGGGTAAACCAAGTACGGTGGACAGACTTGGGCTCTTGACAATTATTATTTATTGATAAAGCTATGACTATGTAGTATGTAAGCTTATAATTTGTATGGTGGACTAGAACTAGAAGTACATGTAGATGTAGAATAGATGACAAGGATGTCATGCATCCCAAAGGGAACTTTTTATTACCAATCTCTTCGCATACGCTTTGGCATAGGAGGGCTCATTTCATGGTGTCTACCAGAGCTATCTCTCCTGCCTCGTTCAAACTCTCTGTAATCTCCTCTACGTCTTTGATCCCAGGAGCCTTGATTATCTCGTCTCCTGTCCACCCAATCCTCTCTTCTCGACCCTCCACGGTCGTCCCTGTCCCGCCTACGGTCGTTATAATCACTTCTTTCTCTGCGGAACTTATCTCGTGCTCTTCTTCTATCGTATTCTTCGTCGCTGTCGCCCATTTTCGGTACAAAATCAGGACGAAAGTGAAGACTTCACCCGACAAAGAAAGTCTTTTACAACAAAATGGCGCCGCACATGGGCGGGATATCCCATCATGCTTCACTCTCGACCCAGTCTCCCAGTAAGATAGTAACGCCTTGTCAAAACCTGTTCCAACATGGCGGGCTGTGCACGTGTTGTTTGCTGGGCGAATCGTGAAGAATGGATAGAGATTTATGAATGTCTGTATAGTTTTGACAATGTAGAGCGTCAGAGAAAAGGCTTAGATCGAGTTTTGGCGTGGAAAAGTCGTAGTGGAGGCAAGTTACCCTTGGCTATTGAAAGTACTGCTGATCTCATTCTCGCTTTCTTGGCTGACACCGATTCGTCCTCGTTTACCACTGAAGTCCAACTCGTAGTATCCATGGCGCTTGTTCGCTTTGTTAATGGAATGGCTGACTTAAATCAGAGGGGTGTGTATGCCCGTTCTGTACAAGCAATTGCAGAAGAAATAGGCCTTCCTGATTGGCTAGTGGATTTGAGGCATGAGGCAACCCATGCAAATCTTCCTTCCCAAGACACACTGCGTGCTGGGGTTAGGGTTGCGTTGTCATGGTTACGGAATGAGTACTGGGAGGCACAGGTAAAGGTTCATAAAGATTTAGAACTGAAGGTCTGTTCACTGATTGAGAAATATCAAGATGTATCGACAACAAGAAAAACTAAGAAGAAAGATGTTGTAAAACATGAGCTGAAAGTTAAAGCTTTGGCAGAAGAGATTGCCAGTTTCGTTGGAAGCAATAATTTATGGTAAGGTACATGTATCTACATTGTAGAAGTTGTGCAGCTGGTTTTGTGATGATGATGAAAATTATGATGGTGATGATGATGATATTAGTGATGACAATGATATTAGTGATTATAAAGTAAAGTAAAGGACTTATTATGATGATAATAGTGATGAGTGGTGATGATGATTACATTTCTTACACAAACAAATGGCAAACAAGTTTATTGGGTTATTTTCCAATTAATTATTATCTTGGTTTAGGTCACATCTTCAAACATTTCTGCTGAATAATGGCTTGTTAGATACTGAGATTGTCAATCAAGAATCAGTGCCCAGTCACCATCTTTCAGAGGAGCTGATTAGAATTTGGAGCCCACTTTTCACTGCGCTTGACAAAGAATCACCTGATTTCATTACATTGTTTATAATTGCTATAATTGATTCACATTCTAACAGTGATATGCATACTAGTAACCATTCACTGCTATGGGTGCCATGGCTCATACGATCATCCACCAAATCCAACCCAATTTTTCGTGCAAAGTTTCCGTGGCTAACTTTATTGGAACTTTGTCTCAAGAATCCCAATTATTTGCTGAAAGAATCGGTGTCGCTGATTTTATATGAAACCTCCTTGTTGCAAGGTGCACAGAAAGCAAAATTAAAGTCTCTTATAGGCATATATTATGGCCAAGAATCCTTTAATAATGGGTATCCCAATAAAGATTATGATTGTAAGTCATGTGAACAGCTTAAGATCAAGGAGAAGTTACATGTGGCTACAGAAAGTATGAAAGAGGACGCACAATTCAACAATGGCTGGTCTGCTGGTGGATCTCAGACCAAATGGAACCAAATTTCTTTTGGAGAAATTTTAGGTTGTGATACTCAATCAACAAATCTTTTAGAATTGCCAGTATTTCTACATCAGAAACCAAATACAAGTCCAAACAGTATTGCAGGTCTTCCAGAAGACAAGGCTGAGAATGAGAATGTCTGTAAAGGAAAAGAAGAAAATGAAATTGAGAGCGAGAGTGATTCTCACAGTTGCCATAGTGATAGCATGAGAGATTTGGGCATGGATATAGACTTGGAGGAGAGTATTGTCAAGGAGTCAGAAAAGTTGGAAATTTGTTTATTTTAGATAAGCTTATATGAGTACTTTACCGAATAACTACATTATGTAAAATATTATAAACTTGATAATAAAATATTGATTAAATGGTTTAGCCATATCGTTACTCAGAAAAATATGGTAAAGGATTGTTTCTATAACCCAAACCGCCCTTGGCCGACCAAACAATAGAACGAATCTATTGTGTTACTGCATCTCCATGAGCGTATATTCGGGCATTATTAAAGAGGATAATGCAGTAGCCGAAATGATATGCCTGTAGGCTTAATCGCTAAATGTTATAACCAAACAAACCAAGACGCGTCCCGTAGTTAGACAAAGTCTCAGACAAGTGATCGAATTTCGTAGTGACCTCGACACAACAAGATACATGTATGTGCAGGCCGACGTTATCAGAACCATCTAAGCATGAATACATGTACGTCCCAAGTACAATTTGCAGATCTCTATCTCTGTTTTACGAGTTCTTACAAGCCACAGACATCGGTATTTGACATCGGTTAGAAATACACTTTCAGACAGCAATGCAAGGCCAAATAATATTCAGTCTCTATAGGGATTTGCTTGATTAACTGAAAACAACTTGGCTCGACTGTTTGACTTCTGTAGCTTTCTGTCGATTAGATGTATTTTTACATCGCTGGTCATGAATTTAAATACAAGGATATAAACGTACATGTACTATTACAATTAGCAACAAACATGGCAGCGAGATCATGAAAGTTTTTGAGTTCATTTGATTTGCTTTTGAGTTCATTTGATTTGCTTTTGAGTTCATTTTTTGATGAGTTCGTGGAACTAATGTATGTGAAATGAGCGTGTTTAAAAGGAAGTGATCGATGGCTTGCCTTCGATACAACATCATTTCTCTTCTGCATATTCAACACAACTGCTTCTCTCTCACAGCAAGAGCTTCTATACAGCACTTCTAGTCGGTAGTTGTGGAACGATGAGTTAGCACTTCTATTAACGATGACCCAGTACTTCTAGTCTTCGAACCTAGAGCGAACAATACTCCGGATTTAGTTTGATATACGCTCGGAAACTATTTGACCCGTTTGAGTATAGAATTACTTCATTAGGCATTCAGATATCATCGCCCCCGTTTTCAGCCAATCGAAACCCTGAAACAGACATTCCTGACCGATACGATCACATTCTTCGCATTTTGTGTTACTACGAAGAAAAAAGGAAAAAAAAGAAAGCGCATTTTATAACTCGGGTGCTTCCTCCGGAAGTGCCCGAGTAATGAGGTAAAGCAGACAAGATTGGGTTCCCTGTGGTACATATTAATTATTTGCGGGAACCCTGTGTTACCGCTATCGCCGCCATATTGATTCAGTGGCGTACTCGGTTGTGTCTTTCTACTCGTAAAAAAACCCGATTGTACTGAACTTGTGATACTATAAATTACAATGGATACAAGTCAACAGTCTCAAGGACAAAGTACAAGACAACAGGCGATGATCTACATCTGTGGAGGTGAGGATATAAACACGTTGGGCACGTCGGATCAACTTACGTAGTTTAAAGATAAATAACCACCTCTCTATTCTATTCTAATACATGGGTTGTAAGTAGTAGTTGTCGAGTTATTTAGGAAGAGTTTAGTACGTTGTATTACATCTATCGATGGTTTGTTTCAGAATGTCATACTGAAAACGAAATCAAGTCGAGAGATCCTATTCGATGCCGAGAGTGTGGCTACAGAATAATGTACAAGAAGAGAACTAAAAGAAGTATCCTTTGGAAATGATTATGTACAAACGACTAGAAGCTTTACCATGCTTGAGATAAATAGCTGATTCCAATGACTCTGAACAACGGCTTCAAGTCGAGGCTATCGGGTCAGAACAAAAACTTGACCCGATAGACTCGACTTGAAACCTTTGTTCAGAGTCATTGCAGTGTAACTTCGATATCAGCTATTACTCTCTTCGCTTTGATCCCTGTGTCGACAACTCATTACACAGGTATCCCAAAGCACAGAGGAGAGGTGTTGCTGATCAAATAATGATCAGTCATTGACATGTTCTGAAGGATATATGTACTGTAAGACCCGATATTGTAGCAATTGTAGTTCCCACCAAGGTCCCTAATTCAAGTCATGTGGAGTGCTGAAATATTTTACACCGCCCCCTTGTGCCACAAAAATGTACATTGTCTTCTCTAGTCATAAAGTCTAAGGTATATTATCTAGTTATCATCCTTAACCAGTGTTTTCAATAGTGGTTGTATTTGATGCAAGGTGACTTTCAAGAAAGCTTTGGATCTCATAATAGTATCTCTGGACACAGCTGCAGCAAGAAATCTTTCTTTACATACAGATATCCAGTCACTGAAGTCTCCATGGCTGGAAAATGCATCAGTTATTTAATATATGTATGCTATATTGTCTTGTATGTTTAGAGTACTTAGTAACGCTCATGACTCATGTAAATAAAGTTATTTTAAAATACAAATGTGTGTTTTCCCTTTGGATGCTCGAGTTTGCTGCCATGTTGAATTATCGTTGGCTTCCCAATGATACACCTTCGTGGAATATTTCTAGACATATTTAAGGATCATTAATTTGTCTGTTCTCTTGCTTCAGTAGGGAAGAAGCATTGCCCCAGTAACTGTTTAGACATTTGAGTGAGGCGCTGTGAAAGGTTTCTCATCCAATAACATAATTAACCACTCACATGCACTCCAGCCACTTTCTTTCTTTTTGATTAGACTCTATGAAATGCTATTCACAGTGTGTTTGAGCAATCGTGCACCAAAATACAGGTTTTAATGGGAAATATTTAGCTTTATGCATGTTTATAGGATCCTATGGAAAATATTAGAGGTCTGGGATGTCTACATTCATGCCACAGTAACCCATGGCTGTAAACACTAGACAATCACTGGCATCACACAAGACAACAGTATTGTTACTGATGGTTATTAATTTTATTGATTAACCAGATAACTAATGCTGTAATTAATGATCACTAATCTAAGCTCATGTGTTCATCTTCATCATCCTTCTTGTCATCTGTCCCTGGTGGCTTCTCTTCTGTTGTTCTTGGTGGCCTTGAATCATCACTATCTGCTGTGCCTGGCCTTGAAGTAGCTTGAAGAGCATTCACAAACTCCTCCATATCTAAAAAGATATGTAATAAACCCATGAAATCCACTAAACCTATGGAACATTTTTGTTAATATGACCACCTCTACTATGGCAACTTAATTTAGCCCTGAACAACAGCTCAGTCATACAATCTCTTGATGCTATAGACCCTATGCATAAATGGTAGAATGGTAAAATCTCATTCACTTTGTTATTGGGAATATGTTACAGCAATATCTGACAATCTCTTTGAAGAGAGTGTTATCAAAAATGAACACAGCAAATTTTAGGGCTGTACTACGAAATCTTGAAAAGTTATAGTGATTTGAAATTACAAAGATTTGTGCCAGAAACCGAACTTTGGCCCTAAATGCCTCGTTTCCATGTATTTTGCACCTTTCAAACACTTACTACTTTATGATAGTTTCATTTTTATTAATGCACTTTTGGGGTAATTACTAAACTGTGGATGATCTTTCAATCTATTATTTTACCTTTACTCGTTATTCTTTCAGTTTTTGCAAATTTATGCAAATTAAAGAATCGAGTATTGCATAGGGTGTATTACGACGACTCTGTTACAGCTAATTTACGTCACGCGTGACCAGAAATTCGAACATTTGAAATCAACATTTCAAATAACGGTTTGAACATTTCAAAGTCCAACGGAATCTTCTACAGACCACTAAATGATTTTCTCAAAAACGTTCATAAAATTAAATTGGATGAAATTTTGTGCCACTAAGCTAAGCCTACATACTCTGCAATCACAACAGCCTGAGTAAACAGATATCTGATACTTTTTTCTTATAGATATATTCGTGAAGATTTGATTTTTCTGTCTGAATGTTCGAGACTCGAATCTAGACTTCAAAACGTCATTTGAATGTTCTGATTTACTGGTCACGCGTGATGTAAATTAGCTGTAATACTACCATATTTGTGGCCTGTTGGTGGTCATAACAATTCAACATGCTTTCACTGTACAAACTTTTAGACAACACTCTCACCTCCTTTGGCAGCAGCATCTACAACCTCTTGTCCAAAGCCAAACTGACTCATCAAAGGCCCAAGCTGCCCTGACTGCAACGCTGAACTAAACATGCCAACAGCCTAAGGGATGCAACACAATTGTCTTTATAAATGTAGTGATACAATGGAGTAACATAAGGGTCGGCAACCAGGGGGGATGACAACAGTAGAGGACCTCAGCTTTGAAGGGGTTCTCAGTGAAAGTGACATGATGAAAACCCAAATTCTCCTTTGAAATTCCTAGAATCTCTAGGAGAATTTAGATTTTGTTCAGAGATGACTTAAGGTGTTCTTTCATGGACCCAATGTCAGTTATTATTTATTTATATTTATAGTTAATGTGATACTAATACAACACCAAAAATGTTAATCATCTGAATGCCACAAGCTTACAAACCTGCTGAAATTGTGGAGACCATATTGTGGAGGACACATCACTTGGTAGCTGAGGAAAATCATTACCAGAGGGAAGAAATGGTGCCAGCCTTTCACGGAATTCAGGATTACTTAACAGAGGTCCAAGGGCTTCTGGTGTCAGAACACGAGTAAGATCAATCACTATAACCAAAGTATCAATAATTGATGCAATGATGTTTATGTGGAGTCGCTACGCTGGCCACCCAAGACGAAGTCATGACTTGTTCTTTGCAATTTGACTAGAGACCTCGAAGTAGCTGCTTTTGGTATATTATTTTGATGATGTCAGAAGTACTATAATTGTAAACTTACAAGCAGCAACTTTCATCTTACAGTAAGTGTGATATTAAGCAAACAACACTTATATATGTGCACACTATTAAGTTAAAAGTGTGTAAATGAAGGGGTCCATGCAAGAACAGTGTAACATCCAAATTCTCCTTTGGAATTCAAAGATCATCCAGGAGAATTTAACTTTTGATCAGAGATACATTGTTCTTACTCAGACCCTTTCCAAATAATGGAAATAGTTATAATATACATGTTACATGTACCTTCTTGCTGATCACTTGCAGAATCACCTTGCTGTGCAGGGACTGGGAAAACAATCAAAGAAATCTATGTTCATTTTGATGATCAAGTTATGATCTGTCAAGAGAAGGTACATTTTGTATGTTGCGTTGTGATCCACTTTAGAGTCATTTTTGTATGAGTGGGAAACCTACGGCACGGAGTTACGGTCATGGTACGGAATCAAAGACATTGTATTCAACCAATCACAGTGCACATCATCACTCAACCAATCAGAATGCTTGGATACCGCACGATCATGGCGGAATACCGTCACCACACGGCACGAACCATAGCGTAACTACTTCCCACTCATGCAAAAATGACTCTATTACAGGGCTGTAGCCGCCAGTTTTTCAGTGGTCCAGTTTTCAAAATCGGGAAATAATAATATAATAACTCAAGACACACACCATCCCCAAACACCCTGTTTGATTCAAAAAATGGTCTGGTTTACTGGGGGCTAAGGCCCTGTATTACTCTATTACTAAAGTCTTACCCTGAATGTTGGACAAAATGCTCTGCAGGTCACTGAGTTGTACCGCCTGTCTAGGAGGAGGTGTCTGGGGTGGTATGGTTTACTGGGGGCTAAGGCCCTGTATTACTCTATTACTAAAGTCTTACCCTGAATGTTGGACAGAATGCTCTGCAGGTCACTGAGTTGTACCGCCTGTCTAGGAGGAGGTGTCTGGGGTGGTACGCCAGGGGCTGCTGTAGCAGGGCGTGGAGTAGGGGTTTCAGCTGGAGTAGTGGATGCTGTATTCCTTGGACCTGGAGAAGACTGCACCCTGGATGGTCTGGGAATGAAAGAATGGTATTTATTATTTAAAAATTCTACATTCTATATAAAAATATTGATTTAATCATCTGCTATAATCAAGGTTGTTAGTACGTGTTGGCAACCAGAATATTTCTACCAACTGCTTCCTGGAAACCAGATAAAATTAATGTAAGTGACCACTGATCTAAATTTTAATAATAAAAAAATCCTTGTATTATCCTGTTCTTGTAGAGAACAGAATCTCTAGAGAACTGTTACATTAAATACTATGTACATGTAGTATCTTACGTTGGTGAGGCAGCGGCAGGTGGTGGAGTAACACTGGCTCCACCCAGTCCACTCATCCCAAGACCACTCCATAGCTGCAGTAACTGCTGCTGATCCATGTTACCTAGAAGACCTTGCAACTGACTGTCACCTTAAAACAGATGCAACAAAATCAGTAACAATGTTGTTAAAATCGTATTCTACTTTCTCCTTTGAATAGGTTCTTTGAATTTTAGAATTTGGATTTTGATCACATTATTGTATGACATCTCACCTAGATGTTCCTCCAAAGCTGAGGCCATTCCACTTGAAATCCCACCACCACCACTGTTACCACCAGAGCCTGGCGTAGGTGGATTATTGAGGAGATTATTGACCTTGGTACAGTATTCATCATCTTTGTCTGTCTTGGGCTCCTGCATCCAGAAGAAAAACTTCCTTGAAGATGACTTGAACTTGAGGATGTAGACGCGCCCTGTTGTGCATTGCTTAACACGTTTGTATTCAATGTCGTCAGGAAAAATGATCAGATCCTACAAATATAAACCACATTATTATAATGAACAGTGATAAGTTAAATAACTACATTAATGTATTTTAGTTGGAGAGAAGTGTGAGTGAGTTTCTCTGTTCACAGTAGTAGAACAAAGCAACGCGTATTGTGTCAATGTGCTATATATACATGTAGAGAGAATTGTGGGTGTGAACGAGTCTATTCGCAGAGTAGAACAAAGCAACTTTTATGATGTCAACACGTCAACGGATTATTTAAGATATTTATTAATACTAATAATTTTAATAACCATATATGGACTAACTCGTTAACAGGTTATTCTGCAATCTAGCCGCTCCCTGTTCAAGGCCATCTGGAAATTTGCTACAATTTTGAACTTTTATTTTATCTAAGTGGCTACAAACTTTGGGCTAATTTATAAATGCAAGTTAGTTCAAACTAAATAACTTACTGAAAAAAAATGTGCTATTCATATATTGTTTTGGATTTTTTCCGAGAATTTTCCCACATTTAAACTGTTACATGTACATTTGTGTAGAATGAAATTTTAACTAACTATAAATCCATTCACTGAAGTTTCGGACGGTAGTCATTCGACCCTACGTCAGAGTAAAAGTGGGAGAAAAAAAGAAATTATGATTACATTTCTTCTTTTTTCAATTTCCTCTCGTTTAAATCAGTTTCGCCATTAATTCTATCATTTTGTACATAAAATATGCAGTAAGACTTATTGAAGCTCAATATTAAATCTATCAATTGAAATAATCCAATATCAAAATTTCGCCTCGTCATAAAAAATGTTCACTCACATCTTCGACTTTAGAATTGCCTCTATCTTTCCAACAGAAATGCATCAGCGAGTCATCACTTTGATAAACATACACAAGACCTTTTCGTTTATCTGCCGTCACCGTTGTTCCACCTAAACTCATCTTTCCTGCCCTGAATTCAAGCAAATTCTTGGAGGCCGAGCGGCCGATATTACCAAACAACGAGGCCGCCATCTTTGAAAGACTACCAAGCTAAAAGGATTATGGGTATTTAAAATACACAGGAAACCCAACGGAAACAATCAGTTAGAGGGATACGAGGGATAATGAGAAACTAAAAGGTGAAATGGTTAATATTAGAGGGGAGAAACAACCGAAAAAACAGGAAGAGAGAAAAATGGTCTAAAGACATAGAGGGAGGAGCCTAGAAACAACTGAAAAAACAGAGAGGGAGAAAAATGTCCTAAAAATATAGAGGGAGGAGGGAGAAACAACTGAAAAAGAGGGAGGAAAAATGTCCTAAAAATATAGAGGGAGGAGGGAGAAACAACCGAAAAAACAGAGAGGGAGAAAAATGTCCTAAAAATATAGAGGGAGGAGGTAGAAACAACTGAAAAAACAGGGAGGGGAAAATGTCCTAAAAATATAGAGGGAGGAGGTAGAAACAACCGAAAAAACAGAGAGGGAGAAAAATGTCCTAAAAATATAGAGGGAGGAGGTAGAAACCTGAAAAAACAGGGAGGGAAAAATGTCCTAAAAATATAGAGGGAGGAGGGTAGAAACAACCGAAAAAAAAAAACAGAGAGAGAAAAATGTCCTAAAAATATAGAGGGAGGAGGTAGAAACAACCGAAAAAACAGAGAGGAGGGAGAAAAATGTCCTAAAAATATAGAGGGAGGAGGTAGAAACAACCGAAAAAACAGAGAGGGAGAAAAATGTCCTAAAAATATAGAGGGAGGAGGTAGAAACAACTGAAAAAACAGGGAGGGAAAAAATGTCCTAAAAATATAGAGGGAGGAAAACAACCGAAAAAACAGAGAGGGAGAAAAATGTCCTAAAAATATAGAGGGAGGAGGTAGAAACAACTGAAAAAACAGGGAGGGAAAAATGTCCTAAAAAAATATAGAGGGAGGAGGAGAAACAAGAAAAAAAGAAGGGAGAAAAATGTCCTAAAAAATATAGAGGGAGGAGGTAGAAACAACTGAAAAAACAGGGAGGGAAAAATGTCCTAAAAATATAGAGGGAGGAGGGAGAAACAACCGAAAAAACAGAGAGGGAGAAAAATGTCCTAAAAATATAGAGGGAGGAGGGAGAAACAACCGAAAAAACAGGGAGGAGGGAGAAAAATGTCCTAAAAATATAGAGGGAGGAGGGAGAAACAACCGAAAAAACAGGGAGGGAAAAATGTCCTAAAAATATAGAGGGAGGAGGTAGAAACAACCGAAAAAACAGAGAGGGAGAAAAATGTCCTAAAAATATAGAGGGAGGAGGGAGAAACAACTGAAAAAACAGGGAGGGAAAAAGACTAAAAATATAGAGGGAGGCCTAGAAACAACCGAAAAAACAGAGAGGGAAAAATGGCCTAAAAATATAGAGGGAGGAGGGAGAAACAACTGAAAAAACAGAGAGGGAAAAATGGCCTAAAAATATAGAGGGAGGAGGTAGAAACAACTGAAAAAACAGGGAGGGAAAAATGTCCTAAAAATATAAAGGGAGGAGGGAGAAACAACCGAAAAAACAGAGAGGGAAAAATGGCCTAACAACCAAAAAAAACAGGGAGAAAAATGTCATAAAAGTTCTAAGGGAGGGTGCATGACATAAAATGCCTGTTCCTCACCACTCTGATTGTGCTCCAGGATTTTTTATTCTTATTATTTAACCCCAGTCAGTCCAAAACAAATCAACTGACATCATGGCTGTTAGTAAAACCATTTATAGCCTGTAGAAACCAGGGCCATACATAACACAAAATTCAAGGGGGGTAGTACGTTCTCAGTCCTTTTTGGTATCTTTTTCACCTTGTTGGGGGGGGGGGGGCATCTTTTTCACCTTGGGGGGGGGTACTGCCCTGGAAGCAGATACCGGTACCTGTAATGGATCACTCTACCATCAAAATAAAGAGACAAAAACATTTTTAAAGTTAATAGTTTATTATAGGCACTAAACACTTCACCTAAACACTGGGCACAAATCTGATGGTTAGCTTTGATAAATAAATGGTTGGGATAATATAACACGAACATCATAATAATAATAATAATAATAATAATAATAAAGGCTAATGGTATTACTTTCTGATTAAAAACATACTCTCCTAATAAGAGTGCTTGCATTATATCCATGAAACAAAACGTTATGGAGTTAATTATTTTTATTTTGTACAAAATAGCAAAACCCTCAACCGATATATCATTATAACATTTAGAATGTTATCATAAACCTGGTTGCCATATGATCGCTGCAATCGGTCAAAACCATGTTCAGCGAATCGCAGAGATCCTAATCTTTGGCAAAGATAGCAGGATTGCTGCGATTCGCTGAACATGGGCGATCGCAGCGATCATATGGAAACCAGGCTATAGCAGTCAGTACATAGCAACAAATGTAGGTGATACAGTGAAAAACATGCCTTGCATGCTTGAATCCACAATAATTTATCAGGTTGTGCTATTTATTTAGGTGATAAAGATTAAAGATTAATACTTTTCTCATGGATATAAATGTGAGCACAAGTACTACAGTATCTTATAGTTGGTATGTTCAGTTTGGACCATAAAATATTTAAAAAATGCTCACATCACATCACAGAACATATATGACACATAAGTAAGTCTACAGTAGTCTGTGAAGAGTCCCTCCTTTTCCCTCCAGACTCAGTGAAGACGCGTTTTTGGAATCCCGTGGATGCGAGGAGAATGGGGACGAGCGGGGAGAGAGGATCTCTGTCTGGAGGGAAAAGAGGGACTGTTCACAGTCTAGTCTACAGGGATGGTTATTAACACTGCATTAAGGTGTGGACACACGGTGCAACATTGCGTGCAACATTGCTAGCAATTTTGTTGCAGCATGTGTCCACCCATGAAACTGATTGTTCGCAATTGACTAGCGCGCGCTAATACGACGTAATTTGTTGCTCACAATGTTGCAGAAGTAGGACTTGATTCTACTTCTGCAACATTGCGCGCAACATGTTGCAGAGGTGGACACATGCTGCAACAATACTTGTTGCAGGGAATGTTGCACGAAATGTTGCACCGTGTGTCCGCACCTTTACTGTGTGTGACACCAAAGTTGAGACTGACAGTCCCAGCTATTAGCCAGACAGTCCATATATTTAGTGTGATTGAAACATTCCCACAATGGCCACCTCTACACAACGGCTGCAAAATGCTGTCCTGAGGGGACCATTGTGGAGAAGTTGGACTGAACTTTACAATGTAGTTAGTAAGTTTTAAGCAGGTTTTAAGTACACTATTCATATCTACTGGAGTCGTTTTCGTATGAGTTCCGGTCCGGTCCGTACCGTACAGTGACGGTACCGTGACATGACCGTGCCGTATCCAAGCATTCTGATTGGTTGAGCAATGATTTTACACACAGTGATTGGTTGAATACAATGTTTTTGATTCTGTACCATGACCATAACTCTGTGCCGTAGGTTTCCCACTCATACGAAAATGACTCTAATGGCAACAATATTAGTTAATGTTTGGCACATGTCAAGTCTGACCAGTCAATCACTTTTAAAATCTTCCTATGTTCTCTATAATGCAAGTAAGACTTCCATTGTTGTTAATAATATTATTGCGTCTTCTTGGCCTCCTTTCTAGTAACTGGTCTATCAGCAGTTTTCTGCTTTACTCCGCCATTCTTTTCTTCTGCTGTTTCTTCATCACTTTCCTCCTCAATCTGCTCATCTGCCTTTTTCTTCAGCTGCTCTTTCTTAGCTTTCTTGCGTGGTTCTTTCTTCTTTGGAGATGATGCTGATGAGTTCTCACGCCAAAGCCTAATTTGATATTTGATGAAGTTCCACGCCAGCCAAGCCTGGACAAGGATCACACCTGCCATTGCTGTAATCCTATAACATTATTGTCAGACAAAATGGAATTAAATTTTTTTAATTTGCAACAGTTGGAAAAAAGGTGTGAAAACTTTTATTATCTATTTTTATTTGACTATTTGTGAGTTTTCAATATTATTTGTGAAAAAAACTAAAGACCATGTTACATATTAACAGGAGAAATCCCTTTGAATATGCTGCATACACAGCCAACTGTACTTGTGATCAAATAGTCGTTTTCGTAGGAGCGTGAAGTAATTCCTGGTACGGTTCGTGCCATGCAGTGACCTTGCCGTACAGTGACCGTGTCCAAGCATTCTGATTGGTTGAGGAATGATTTTGCGCGCAACTCTGTGCCGTAAGTTTCCCACTCATACGAAAACAAGTCTCTCTTGAATATAGAACACCTATATAATACTGTCAAAATACTAACCTAATGAATGGAATATTGAAGTTTCCAATATCAACATTAAGAGCTGCATTCTCAAGACGAGGAAGGCCATACCTAGGAAGAGCAATACCTTTATTGATCACTAATTTCAAGCAATGGTTGACAGTTCTAACATTGAGTCCTGACAAAAATATGCAGGGAGAACACCAATAAAAACTAGAGTTATCTTGAGTAATTGAACTTAATTACTTACCAGAAAGTCATGACAGTTAATGCAATAAGAGCCAGACGCGCCAACACAAACAGAGCAGACCACACCATGAATCTACATGTATTAATGGATGGAATATTATTGAACTTTTTATTACATTTTATTTTTCAGTCTCTTGCTTTATTAATCTAGCCATCTCTACACAATGGCCATCTCTACACAACGGCCACCTCTACACAGTGGCCATCACCTCTACACAATGACCACCTCTACACAATGACCACCTCTACACATGCAACAGCCACCACCTCTACACAATGGCCATCACCTCTACACAACAGCCACATCTACACAACGGCCACATCTACACAATGGCCACCTCTACATATACACAATGGCCACCTCTACACAGTGGCCATCACCTCTACACAATGACCACCTCAGTCTACACAATGACCACCTCTACACATGCAACAGCCACCACCTCTACACAATGGCCATCACCTCTACACAATGACCACCTCAGTCTACACAATGACCACCTCTACACATGCAACAGCCACCACCTCTACACAATGGCCATCTCTACACAACAGCCACATCTACACATAGTACAACAGCCACCTCTACACAATGGCCATCACCTCTACACAACAGCCACCTCTACACAATGGCCATCACCTCTACACAACGGCCACCTCTACACAATGGCCATCACCTCTACACAACGGCCACCTCTACACAATGGCCATCACCTCTACACAATGACCACCTCTACACAATGGCCATCACCTCTACACAATGGCCATCACCTCTACACAATGGCCACCTCTACACAATGACCACCTCTACACAATGGCCATCACCTCTACACAATGGCCACCTCTACACAATGACCACCTCTACACAATGACCACCTCTACACAATGACCACCTCTACACAATGACCATCACCTCTACACAACAGCCACCTCTACACAATGGCCATCACCTCTACACAATGGCCACCTCTACACAATGACCATCACCTCTACACAATGGCCACCTCTACATAACAGCCATCTCTACACAACGGCCACAAAATGTCCCAAGATGGCTGTTGTGGAGGTTGGAGTCTGTCAACAAGTATATGAATTGTAGATTTTATCCTATGGTTGTACAAACTTACATATTCTTGGCTGCTTCAGCTTTACCACTGATATGAAACAGTCTCATAGCATGGAATACAAACTCCACAGAATAATGGATGGTCAAGCAACACAATGCAAGATGGGTAAAACTAAAATAAACAACACATAATATACTCAAAAACATGTAATCTTGATATACGATTGTGTACTACTACTACAGTATTAGTACGATGCCCCAAAACTGTTTCTACAAGTAACCTGACATCATCCTCAGGAACCCAGGGGTATATTCTGTCGCTCGTTAATCGCTCCCAGAGAAATACCCCTGGGAACAAAGTCTGTTGGAACTTGTTCTGGAAGTCAAAATTGCTCTCCATTCTGATTGGTCAACCAATCAGTATCAAGTACATGTATATTCTGGTTTGTATAGGACAGCCGCCATATTGAAATTTCCCAGGGGTATTTCTCTGGGAGCGAGTAATGAGCGACAGAATATACCCCTGGGTTCCCGAGGATGCCTGAACATAGGAAATTCAGTGGTTCTCCAATTCCTTTTGATTTCATGATGTTTCTTTTCACTCGAGACGAACGTTGTGACTGATAAATAATTGGCAATAGCCTTCTGTCAATCATAAGCATAAAATATGACGTTGGCAGCTTCTTTGATGAAATTCAACTACAAATCGTGACTTTTATTCCAGGTGCTTGCACGGAGGTAATGAAAACCATATTGGCAATGACTGGGTGGTAAGTATTGAGTAACAAGCCAGTTACATACTCACTTTAACATATAAGCAGCCCATATAAACAAGAGATATTCAATGTACAGTTGTATCTTAGCAGATATTTCCTCCTGCAATAAATCATACATTGTCTATTGTAAAGCGTACCAAGATTTTATGGGGCTGCGGTAAGAACTTTATTATTATTATTATTATTATTAATGCTATTATTATTACTCAGTGGGTTGCCTGTGGCATGCCAAGTTGTTTTTCTTATGGCCACAAATCACCAACTGGGTACCAAGGCGCATGTGCTCTGTGCCACTGAGGAAACCGAAGGCTCATTGCTGAAGCCCGCCGAGTAAACACTTATAAATAAAGGAGATAGCAATCAATGTACCTTTCTGGCTTTCATAAAGTAGAGCTCGGGGAAACAGTGCATCCAATGTGCAATTTGAAGGATAAAATAAAACTTGAGCACAAATCTACAAAATATAATTATTGTCAAAGGTTAAAAATAGTAACATGTTGAGTCAGTGAACTTGTTCAAGATTGTAACACTTACGACATTTCATTGTGGGGATAACCTTCCCACAAGTTGGTAATACTTGGAAAGAACTTCTCCTATAGAATAAAACAATAAATAGAAAACATTACTTTAAGATAATAAATAACAAAATGTTTCATAGTTTAGCTACAATAAATTAGTAGTACAAACATTTAAGAACAACATGAAAAAGAACAAGCCAGAACAACAATAATGAATCAATTAATGATGTACAGATACTAGACTCCAATGAAGTTGCGATTATCCAAGCCACGTGAAGTTCTAACCATAAGTCAGCACTGCAACATTCCCTGCAACATGTATTGTTGCAGTGTTTGTCAACCTCTGCAACAAGCGTTTGTCAACCTCTGCAACATGTATTGTTGCAGTGTTTGTCAACCTCTGCAACAAGCGTTTGTCAACCTCTGCAACATGTTGCGCACAACATTGCCAGCAATGTTGCAACTCGAGTCCTACTTCTGCAATATTGCGAGCAACAAATTACGTTGTGTGAGCATGCACTAGTCAATTGTGAGCAATCAGTTGCAGGAGTGGACACACGCTGCAACAAAATTGCCAACAATATTGCACAAAATGTTGCACCGTGTGTCTGCTGCACCTTTAGTTGGTGTACATACCTTCATGATTATATCTGCACCCCACGCGGCAGAAGCAAAGTAAAATGGCAGAAGTTCACCCGAGTCATTGAATTTAGAATTCTTGGTCTTAGACAGGTGAAGCTTGCGAATAACTTTCTATAAAGAATAAACACTCAGACTGTTAGTATTTGCATGTGGATGTAACAATAATATTTATTATATGACAAATAAACTTGGGAAATTGTGATTGGTCAATTAGTGGTCCATAACTTACGGTACGGCCCTCACAATATACTAATAACTTACATCCAAAATATACTCTTGAATAATTGCATGAACAACAATCCATGCAAGACTGTAAAAGAAGATTGTACAGAAGTCTTTTGGACCATTAGTGTATGTAACTACCACATCTATCACATCATCAGTACCTATTACAATAATAATAAATCATTAGACACAACAACATTACTAATAAGTGTTATTACAGTACAACTTGTCTTGTCACATGTACTAACATGCTTTCTCTTTCACCCCCCAAAAATCCCTTGCGATTCCAGTTGGCCATATGGTTGCAATGCAACCACCATGTTAGACGAACCAACAAGAGAAGCAAGTTGTCAGGGGGAAATGTGGCGACTATGACATAATATGCATTCCAAGAATTGGAAAAAATTTCTGATAAAGGAAATTAAAATGAAATTGTCACTCAATCTGTGGCCATATTTAATTCCAATAGAAACACTAAAATGAATGTAAATTGTATCTTTTTTTTAAATCCAATTTTAAATAGCCAATCAAAATCTGCTGAATTAGAAAAATATGTTTTTCTCAGGACTAGATTTATTTCAGTGTGGTTTGTGAAAAATCATTCGCTTGTACTATATATATCATTAGAAATAATATAAATAATTAATACTAATTTCAGCTTTTTTCTCAAAAAATTGCAATTGGATCAGAAATCAATCAAACTAGTGAAAGCTATTTGTATTGACACAGATGTGATACCACTGCTTGATTTGAACAAATACAGCTATTACTATTGTCCACAGGGATGAGATCTCAAACAGGGAAGTCTTTCCCAGCCACCAGAATCAAAAGGCCAATCCACCCTGATCAAAAACCATCCCAATAAAAATAATAAATAAATATTTTTGTCTTTGAAACTATAATTTGGATAAACCTAGAGTTAGATTTTGAAAAACAACCAATTGATATACGGTATAATCTTGGATTGTTCAATAGAGCGCTATTGTCTGTGACCCTCGAAGAGCCAATCCGATTACAACACGATTTTTTTTGCCGACGCATAAAAGACGTGTTGAAAAGGGATTTTGCGGCCCTCCAGAAATAATCAAAGATCTAACTGAATATTTAGAACGACAAAGTAACCCTTAAAATCGTTAAAATTAGATATTTCAGAAATTTATTTGAATTTATTTCACGGGAATTATTCGTTGTTTATGAATCACAAATCACGTGTGAAAAAAGAGTCAGAGATTTGAAAAGAAAAACCTAACAAGGAAAGCAAAGGAAAGGAATGTTGAATAGAGGGAAATACTCACCATTAATTTCTCTTGTTATATTGTGCTGTGGTGCTATAAATACGGCAGCAACCTTTGCTGTTACCTGCAAAAACCGTCACAAAACAGTTCAAAAATGAACGATGATCAACTGAATTCAACTCTGTGTTTTATCGCGATTTTCTCACCTGAAACATAAGTCCTATCATGAACACCATGCATATACACGAGACTATGTCTCCATGGTTGGTAATAATAAATTCGTGGCTGAAAATAGGGGCATTTTTGGCTGATTTTCGTCGTCCCGGCATCTTTGATATCAGCAACAAGAACCACAGAAAGATGAATAGGGTCGACCCAGGCCTTCTCTGAGAGAATTACACTACGGAGTCTGGGAATGATTTGAATAGCGCGAACCGCCACAGGCAGCCCAACCATTCCTTTTGAGGCTACTAAATAACTAATAAAATGATATTTGCGTCTTTTTTTGACGGGTTTCCTGTGGTAGAGCGCGCGCGCGCAATATATATAATGCGTAGATATGTTGGGTTCCCTGTGTTGAGTACCGTATAATATTGGGCTCCCTGTGCGCATCCCGCGCGTCCCGCAGTACATGTGTATATTGAGAGTATATTGAGACATATATGAGACATACACATATGCTGCGGGACGCGCGGGATGCGCACAGGGATCCCAACATCATACATTTCTATGCACAGGGATACCAACATCATACATTTCTATGCACAGGGATCCCAACATAATACGTATTGCACACGCGCGCTCTACCACAGGAAACCCATCAAAAAAGACGCACATATCATTTTATTTCATTATTTAGTAGCCTCAAAAGGAATGGTTGGGCTGCCTGTGGCGTAAGCAGTAAACTGAATAAACTGAAAACTTCTTTAGTTCTTTGACTTTTAGTTTCATTTTCCTTCCTTTCTTTAGTTGGTTCTTACTGATCTGATCTTTTTCATTTTATTCTTTACATCTGATTATCAGTCCTTTAATTAATCATGGGCGTCGCACTTTCATTCTTTCTTCCTTTCTTCCACTTGTCAACGCGAACTGGAACCATGAATAGCAAATAAACAAATACAAAGAAAAGAAAAAAATACGTGCTATTCTGACATTTATTTTCTCAAGTACTTTAATTTACTGTTGTAGGCCATTTCGTTTGCGATGACATCCCGCTGTACTGGCTCGGTTTGCTGCATGCGCATTGTGGCACAGGGATTTGGCGATAAACAAAGTGGACATACATGCCCTATCAGAGAAGTTACAAAGCTACATACCAGGAGTAACAAACTACATACCAGGATCAGGATCTACAAATTGTCTGACACGTTACCACAAATATAAACCTACTAACAGTTTTAATGTTCTCTAGGCTCTGTTGCGATATTTTTTTTGCGCGCCAGAAACACCCCCCGACTGCACGAATTCAAATCAAATTTTACCATCGATCATCTGTTTACTGTGTTATAACGTTTCCAACATTACGCAAATAATTTGAAGGCTGCTTGCTGGCTTCCGTTTCATAACAATATATGTCATAGTTCTCCGGCAAGGCCTGCTCAGTCAAGTAGCATTCACTAGCTGTGCGTTGTACTTTAGCTGTTGCTGAACATTCACTGGTTTGAACAGTTTCTAAGGCTGTTTCTCAATAACACAGGATGAAATACCCTTGAAATAGAAAGTCCTAAATATCTTTTAAATCATTCAAAACAGTTTACTAAGACGTGAGTACACTCGCCAGCTGTGTGTTTAGTTGATAATCAATATTCAACAGAGGAGAAAAATGATTATGCATACTAGAGCAGCCAATCAGCGTGGAGTACTTTGTTGGCAATTGTTTCTCTGGCAATATGTACATGGCGCCGATCGAAAACTGTGTTTTGTTTACAGACCGATGGGTTTAATATAGCTTTAAATTAAGGCTTCCCATTCGGAGACAATGCCGGAGAAGGAGGCGACATTACCTCTAGAACTTTGGCGAGTAGTTATTTCTTATCTCTCTGTGGTTAATCTTTGTCGATGTGCGCAAGTTTGTAAAGAATGGAAAGACCTTGTGAAAAGTTTAGATAGCACTCGATGGAAAACACTATTTCTTGGGGATAAAAAATGGAGACATCCAAATTGGCCAAATTCTTCAAGGAAAGAACCTTCATCGTGGAAAAGTACATACAAAGCTCACCATCTAGCGTGTCAACAGTGGGTACATCGAAGCACCGACGTAAAATGTTCTCCTTTCTTTATATCCTTACGTCGACGACCAGAAAGGATCGTACTGCACGTTGGACCGGGCAAGAAATATGCAACGATTCGTGATGCTTTGAACGCAGCTTCACCATTCGATCGTATTGTCCTTCATCCCGGAGTCTACGATAAACAGCACTTTTTAGTTTTGAAATTCCCGGTAGAGATTTACGGCGAAGGTGAGCTGGGAGATGTTGTTCTTCAAATGACCGTGGAACAGCAGTGTTCATCTGCACGATTAGTAAATGTTGTGGTTCTACCGGGAACTGGCATGCTAGTCCAAAATTCTCCAGTTATAATGAAGGTATGTTGTTGGTTTGGGTTTTTTAACGCTTCTAAACTAATGTTATTAATAAAGTCTCTGATCTCTTTCGATAGAAGATAAAAGTCAAACTTGAATTAATCTAACTGATCACGTTCCATTCCATCCATTCTATGATTTCAATGATTTTGTCTCTTTCTTTTTCATTGAAATTTCGATTTTATTTACAAATGATTGTAACGTTTTAATCCGGAGATTTTTTGCTTTTTTCGAATTTGTTTTATTTTATTTTTCCCAGAACACTGATTGATATTGGAAAAAAGAATAACTTGGCACAAAAATTAATTAAATAACAGTTTTGAAATACGAGTTGTCACGACATGACTTCACATCAATTTTCTTCGTCATTTTATTCTTTATTTAACACTGATTCAGTTATTTTAGCTCAGAAAGCTTCAAAGAATATCTTCAAATACATATTTTTTGATATAATTCAAGGCTTAGCTCACAATTAGTATTGTACCAGTGATGTGATGAACCCATTCAACACAATTGTGAAATATTTCCCCCCCAAAACAGCTGTCATGATTCGAAAATATTCAAATAATTCATTATTATAGTCAAATCAAACAAATTGTTCTTACTATTTCATTTCATTAAAAATGGGATTATGAATTTATTAGTGTAACTATTGGGTGTTACCCTCATCAAATACATACATATTACAGTAACTTTGGTGTTAAGACTGTAAAGTATTGTACTAACTACTGCATCTACCGTACCTTTCTTTATGGTCATGCAAGTCCTTTCAAATTATTCTTTTTTCAAAAATTGTCAAGGTGCTCAGTTCTTTCTCCACATGATCTGCAGTTTCGAAGGTGTACATGCATTGTTTAATTTGTAGGGGTTCTCATACAGAGTGTCCATATTCAATTATATTCATACCAATAATATATTGTACAAAATATACAATATTGATTTAGGACAAGAGAAACCCAATCAAGCAAATAGTTTCTTTGCTCAAAGCAACAGAGTATTTGTTAAATGGTTGATTTTTGTGTTGTGCATTCATTAAGTAAAGGAGTTTTTAGAAGGTATTCAGAAATGTCTAGATGTACTAAGTATAGATGACAGAATTCCACCAATCAGCATGCTAAATTACCCATGTACCATGACAGCCATATATTCTTTTTTCTGTTCCTTTTTTTCTTTTTTCTTTCTTTTTATCTTTCTTTTGTTATTTCATTTGTTCATTTATTCATTCATTCATATCAATCTTTCATTTCCTGACTCTATCCCTCCCACTTCCCTTTTTTGCCTTTCCCTTCTTTTTTCTTTCTCTTTCTTTCATTCTTTCTCTCTCTGTCTTCCGTTTCTTTCTCTTCTTTTTCCCCCTTTCTTCTTTTCTTTCTTTCTTTCTTTCTTCCTTCTTTTCTTCCTTCCGTTTTCTATCTATCTTTCTTTCTTTCTTTCTTTCTTAGTTTTTTATACTTTTATGACCTTTATAATAACTTATACAGGTCAGTGGAATATAATTAGCTTGTTATACGCACTTTATTGAAGGTACTCTTTGAAGAAGGTAGGTGAGCTTCATGTGACATAAACCATTGTTATGTAAAGTGACAAACAGAAATCTACTGGCTTATTCAAACAAAGCAGGGTGACAAAAGCCATTGTAAAAATGGATGACAAATTAGCACGTACCAGAATAACAATGTTTGTGAACTCATTACGCGCTGTCTTTTTGTCTTTCTTTGCTGTACTAGCTTACTGCATTCAAGCCAATATATATTTGATTCTTACACATGCAGTACATGCAGACGGAAGAACCTAAGACCACTGAGGCGAGGAATACAGGTCGAGATATCGTTCTGACTGCAGCGCATGCCTTATGCATGACTGATCCAATTTCCTGAAATACTGATATACAGTATATAGCAGTGTTTATCGATCGGGACACCAAAATTATGTCTAAGGCCCCGTTTACATGAGAGAGACATAACCCTAGCCAGCGAATAGGCGAACAATAGAGTTGACCCTAGTGCTAGGGGTATCCGGCTAGTCTCATGTATAAAATAGGACCTAAATATGTTTGCACAATATATTTTGTACGCGGTTTGCTTTCAGCCCAGGCTAATACAATGGAACCTCTCCTTACGGACACCTCTATATTACGGACACCTCTATATTACGGACACCTCTATATTACGGACACCTCTATATTACGGACACCTCTATATAAAAAACACCTCTATATTACGGACAGATATTTAGGCCCCGTCAAAATCATCACCATACATTTTTTGTAAAAATAACCTCTATATTACGGACACTTTTTTCTGGCCCTTCGGTGTGCGTATTATAGATGGTTCACTGTACATGTATCCGTTAGCAGAAAGTAAAGGGCCGTTTACACGGGCGATTTTATTGGCGATTTTGTCGGCGATTCAGTATCGGCGATTTTATTGCAACCACAAATCGCCCGTGTAAACCGTACCGGCGATTTAGCGGCGATAAAGAATTGCAGCCAAATCGCTGCAATTTCGAACATGCTCGAAATTTTTGCAACTTCGCGGCAAAGCAATGAACTGAGAAAGAAAGAAACAAGTTTTGTCAAACCAAATGGATTAATATATTTATCCAATAACACTATGACGTCACAACTAAATATTCTATCGCGCTAAGGATCATGGTCGTGTAAGGGGGACAAATACTTTTTTGTAGAACGTAGAAAAGCGGTAACCACCACCAAATACAGTAAATACTGTAGGATAAACATCGATACATCTGATATTTGGAAAACAGACAATTTCAAAATGATCTTTACTCAGCAGAGCAGATTTTGTTCCCACACGTCGTGTGTTGTGTACGTTGCGGTATCACATCTCCAATTTATCCATTAGATCACGCGCGAAACTATAGTAGTGATGCACTCTATAGGGTCCAACCGATGGCATTAGGATGTTTCTAGCAGTTTTCCCGCTACTGACGCACGACGATTCTTGATAATGATAATAAGAATAATAAGTTCTTATGTAGCGCTTCGATGCGCTTTACAACCGATGGAAAACTTTGATAAGTACGGCTCCGGCCTTAACTTCCGTATTAGTTTAGTCATGAAGCAGATAATCGTATTCTATGCATTAATCTGTACTCTAAACTTCGACATTTTAAGAATTATTTGAGGGATTGACAATAGAATCATAACTAAAGCCAGGAGCCAAAGCCTAGTTTTGATCGTTGCGATCGTCAAAAACTGTGTTCAGCGATCAAATAAATGGAAACAACGCTCCAGCGATTGCTGAGATCGCCGAGTGAGATATGCTGTATTTAGTTCTATCCCAGCGATCGTTACGATTGGATCGCTGAGATATGCTGTATTTAGTTCTATCCCAGCGATCGTTACGATTAATTGGATCGCTGCGATCGCTGAACACAGTTTTCGACGATCGTAACGATCAAATGGAAACTGCGATAAACCCCTATCTAAAAATCTAAGTCGGTGACCTATCGTGATTTTTCCACTGTAAGTCTAGGTCAACTATAAAAGCCCAGGCTAATACAATGGAACCTCTCCTTACGGACACCTCTATATTACGGACACCTCTATATTACGGACACCTCTATATTACGGACACCTCTATATTACGGACACCTCTATATTACGGACATATATTTTTTCTGTTCCTTTTTTTCTTTTTTCTTATCTTTCATTTGTTCATTTATTCATTCATTCATATTTCAAGCGCTCGCCAGTGTCATCGTCAAGTGTTTCAGAAATCTGTTAGAAACTCTCTTCAACATACACCTGTTTTCAGAGACGTTTTGAAACAGTGTGAAAAGGAATTAATTATCACCATTTGTGTCTCGGATAGCAGAAACTTGGCAAATTAACTACAATTTTATTTCAGACCTTCATCATGGCTGCTACAAGTTACTGTATTTATTTCTGCTTGAGTAATGAGTTTTATGTTAATACAACGATAATTATTAAAACTTTTTTCAATTTACTATTTACTATTTATAAATATGTTTCTATCTACTATTTACTATTTATAAATATGTTTCTATTTACTATTTAGTTATCATTGTTTTTACATTAAGAAAACGAGTATTTATTTATAGTCTCTTGACTATAGCTGACAGTCGTATACACTCGGAAAACTCGCGCGGCCATTTTCATACGTACATGAACAATATCGTTGTTTAATATAGTATAAATGTTGCTATGCAATTCACGTTTTCATCACGTCTCGCATCGTCAGTTTACATTGCAGTATAAACCGTTGTAACAGTAGTACTATATATATACTATATAACGCCCTTCGTTCCAATTGTAGTCCAACGATCCCATTTGGTCATTGCGAGAACAATTGCCTGGCGACCATCAACGCATTTGTCACTGTTAACTGATGTTTTAGTGTGTGTGTTTTTTTTACGATGCAAATGAGACTGAAACACTATATATTTAATCGCCTCTAACCCTTAGCATGCATAACGAGTCAGTTAACAATTTCCCTGTTTTTGTTTTGTTCATTTCCACCTGCTTTTAACAATTCGGCCAGGATTTGTGTGTGCTGTTGCTCCTGTGCACATCGAAAAGCCGATTTTAAGAAAGAAATTATTCATTCTTGAAATAAACAAACGCAAGTTAAATTATTTATCAGTTAGAAATTCTGTTGCCAATTCTACAGATGATATTATTGAACCTTAAAGAGTACTTAACTTTATGGATGTTTAGAAGGGCTAAGACTCGAAATGTCAGTAAGGTTAAGTACTCTTTTTACGGTGTTATAGATTTCCTTTATCCTTTGAATTTATCATTATACACCGACGCAGCCCATACTAGTGTACTCGCTAGTTTCCATTGACTAGTCCGTGTACATGTTTTCACGGTGTTATAGATTTCCTTTAACCATTGAATTTATCATTATACACCGACGCAGCCCATACTAGTGTACTCGCTAGTTTCCATTGACTAGTCCGTGTACATGTTTTCACGGTGTTATAGATTTCCTTTAACCATTGAATTTATCATTATACACCGACGCAGCCCATACTAGTGTACTCGCTAGTTTCCATTGACTAGTCCGTGTACATGTTTTCACGGTGTTATAGATTTCCTTTATCCATTGAATTTATCATTATACACCGACGCAGCCCATACTAGTGTACTCGCTAGTTTCCATTGACTAGTCCGTGTACATGTTTTCACGGTGTTATAGATTTCCTTTATCCTTTGAATTTATCATTATACACCGATACAGCCCATACTAGTGTACTCGCTAGTTTCCATTGACTAGTCCGTGTACATGTTTTCACGGTGTTATAGATTTCCTTTAATTTATCATTATATGCACCGACGCAGCCCATACTAGTGTACTCACTAGTTTCCATTGACTTGTCCGTGTACATGTTTTCACGTTTTTATCATTATGCATCGACGCAGCCCATACTAGTGTACTCGCTAGTTTGAATTTATCATTATGCATCGACGCAGCCCATACTAGTGTACTCGCTAGTTTGAATTTATCATTATGCATCGACGCAGCCCATACTAATGTACTCGCTAGTTTGAATATATCATTATGCATCGACGCAGCCCATACTAGTGTACTCGCTAGTTTCCACTTATTTAGAAATTTCCCCCTGTATTTTCCTTCCTTTATTAATTGATATTTATATAATTTGTTTCATGTGTTTTTTAGGTTTCTACTGGCCACATTCAGGTCGATAATTGTGTGTTTGAACACGGTCATATCCAAGTCTCATCTCCAGGGAGCGTCACAATACGTTACTGTACTTTCAACCATTCATTTATAATCATGCGTTCCGTGGGATTTAGCCGAGTCGAGAACTGTGAATTCGTTACCGACGAAACTTCGTCTATCATCGTAGAAGGCATTCCACCAATCACAAGACAGCGACCCGCGTCCCGACCAGTCGAAGGATGGATGACGAGAAACGGAATAGATTCGTCGGGGCTCGAGGATTTGTACGATTTGTCATTCATTCGGATTCCTTCTAATTCTAAAATCCGACCCAAAAAGCAAAGCAAGGATTCTATAAAAGATCTGCCATCAGTAGAAAGTGTCAAGAAAATGAAGAGCGACAGTACGTTACTCAAAGATCACGATAGTCAGAGCAAAGGAAACACTGACAGTCGTGTTACCATGGTAACCAGCAGTAACCTGAAATCGTTGGACAAAGTCATCGCTCCAAAGGGTAAACATCAGTTAGACACTCAGAGTAGAGATGTCATAAGATCGATTAATGGTTGCGTAATCAGAAATAACTTATTCAAGACATGTAGGGGGGCCGTTCTGGTGCGTCGCCGTGGACACGCGTGGATCGAGGGGAACGAGATGTCGGGACTATCCCACGGTATACGTTGTCTGTCCGGTGCTAAAATCGTGGCCCTGTATAATAGGATATATAAATGCGATACGTCGGGGATCTTCTTTCGTGAACGTTCCAATGGTCTTGTTGCAGGCAATGATATCTTTGAGAACAGGGAAGCTGGTGTCGATATACGAAGTGGCTCCGACCCGATAATACAACATAATGGAATACACAGCGGTAGAAGATCAGGGGTAGTGATACTTGACCGGGGAAAAGGTCTGGTACGAGATAATGATATCTACGATAATGCCGAAGCAGGGGTCTATATCTTGTATAGAGGCAACCCCGTCGTTAAGTAAGTATTGTAGTAACATTGTAACCATGGTTACGGGTGCGCCTGGCCCCGGTTGAACGAAAGGTGAATAGCGCTATCCAACTATCTCACCACAGGTAACCCAGGCTGTATACTTGTGAAGAGAATGTAAGACTGATACATCTCGAAAAATTATTTAGCAAAATATTGTCAATAAAGCTTGAAATGATAGATAACAATTGTACTTACCGTCTTTTCTTGATTTCTTGCGATTTTTAGCGTTTTTTAGCGATTTTAGGTACCTCTCCCCCGCTAAAAAACGCTCAAAATCGCAAGAAATCAAGACAAGACGGTAAGTACAATTGTTATCTATCATTTCAAGCTTTATTGACAATATTTTGCTAAATAATTTTTCGAGATGTATCAGTCTTACATTCTCTTCACAAGTATACAGCCTGGGTTACCTGTGATCTCACCTTTTGTGCAACCAGGGCCTGATCAACAAACATTTGAATCATCAACATAAAATCACTTGTCTCTTCAAACAAACAATGTCACTCTATTAGTGCGTTCTGTTTGGCAAGGTCTTCGTGTAGTAGATGCGCACATATAGTCCTGGCTATTATTTTTATGTAAAAACAATACACATAGAACGACAATAGAACAATAGCCAGGACTTTTGCGCAGCTACACGAAGCTTAAGACCTGGGGTGCTTACCATTTACTCGGAAAAACCGAAAATTCCGGTTGGAAAAACAAATGGTATGTGTCATACCTTTTTTTTTCAAACCGGAATTTCCGATTTTTCCGAGTAAATGGTAAGCACCCCTGATCGCCATGTTTTAGTCGGTGTGACCTCTGGTATTTTCTAGTGTGCTACTGCTGTCCCGTTTCAATGCAGACGCGCTCATATCATTTGATCTTTTCTAGACACAACCGTATTTGGTCAGGCCAAGCCGCAGGGGTGGCGATCACCGAAGAAGGGCGTGGTCACATCACTCATAACGATATCTATGGAATGGAATGGGGCGGAGTTGATATCAGAAATGGCGGGAACCCTGTGGTGTCTAATAACAGGATACGAGACGGTCAGGCGGACGGCATTGTGATCGGCGAAGGAGGAAAGGGGATAATTATGGATAATGACATCATGGGTAAGAAAGCGTTACTATGGTTACATTACCATATATGGCTGTCTTGTCACTGGTTAACCACGAATCACAATTAAATATATAATTACCATGGTAACCATTTACGTCACATGTCGCTATGGATACCGCACTGAAAAATTACCATATCTCTCTAGTTACGAAGGTGACACAGAAAAATCTTTCAATATGTTGTATCGATCTGTGCTGACTTCAAGCTACTTTAAAAAAATTACCAACAACTCTGCTCATATATAAGGCTTGCTAGCTTGCGAAAGTCAGCCGCACCAAAAAGCAGCAGGCTAATATATAAGGCTTATTATCTGGAAAAGTTGGTGATTCTGGTTGGTGATGTATTTTTGTAGGTAACAGTGGTTGTGGTATTTGGTTGTTGACGATCTCTAAGCCAGTCATCTACGGCAATCGTATCGGAGACAGTGGAGACAGCGGTGTTGCTTTTGTTAGTAACAGTGACATCATCCATGAAAACCAACAACTAAGCTCACAGTTCGTCCAGCAAGAACAAGATCAAGTAAGCAATGTGATTCGCTTTAGCGTAGCTGTGACTTCATATCTGGTGCAAGCTTAGCATAATGTAGTTTTCAATTTGACTGATCAAGCTCAAGCACACTGAGGTCGACGTTATTTCACTAGACTGTGAACAGTCCTTCCCTCCAGACGCGCCGAGTTTCTATAGCTAGACCCGAACGCGCAGAGAATTCTCGCCCCCATCCTTCTCCGCGTGTTCGGGTCTACCGAAACTCGGCACGACTGATTCTGGAGGGAAAACTGAGGACGGACTGTTCACAGTCTATTATTTCACCGAGTGTAAATTTAATACTATGCCTTTCGTACTACACAAGCTCCTTACGCTTGCGCTAATGCTTGCATTGCTCGATGGTGAAAACAGCTATATATATAAGATATTGAGGGAAATAAAGAATGGATGGAATACTATTTCCGTAGCTCATGCTCACCAGGATATAAACTACTGAATTATTTCTGTTTTTCAGGAACAGCTGCTACAGCCATTGTTTTACGATGAAGACTTGACGTCTTCGTCAAACTTTGATGACCATGATCATACTTTAGACATCACAGGTAATGTTATGGAAGCCACAATCCACTGACAGGGAAAACGAATAATAACAAGACTGTCTCCTAGCTCTCTCCCTTTCCCCACCCCACCCTCCTTACGTAGGCTGGTATATACAATGCCCAGTGTAGCACGTGGCTGATCTTCACGTACCAATTTATCTTGTTAGGACTCAGACCAGACAAGAACTTTGCTACAGTCGATAACAATGTAATCTTTGATAACACTGGCCATGGCATCCACTTTTGCGCCAACGAAGGTCTCCTTATAAGGGATAACAGTATCCATAGCAACAAGAGCTGCGGCATCAGTATCACTAAGCCAGCGGAGATCACCATCCAAGATAATATGATATGTAAAAACGAGGGCTCGGGAATCACTGTCGATACGAGTTCCTCCGCTAGTATCCATGGTAACGGTATCTATGGTAACCTGAAGCATGGCTTAAATATTTCTGGCAAGGGAATAATTCGGGAAAACGATGTATTTTCGAACGTTTTGAGTGGAATTCAAATCTATGGACCTGGGGATCCTTTTGTGACTCGTAATCGAGTACAGTCCTCAAAGCATCATGGGATTAGTATCATGGAAAACGCACGTGGGTTCGTCGAGTGGAACGACATTTACGAGGCCAATGTAGCGTCGCTGTACAAGCATCCTGAAAGCACTACACACATGTATAACAACAACGTGATTCCAATCAAACTCTCCGACTCCAAACCCTTTTGTGTCTACGATTACGACACGAAGGAGTGTAAACTTGATGACGCAATTTGTCTGGAGGAACATTCGCCACCGCCGAGACCGTACGTCGTGGACAGGACGAGCGAGAAAGGCGGCAAGTTGCAAGTTGCTCATCCCTCGGGTTCCACGACTATCGTCTCGCTTTACGCGGGTTGTCACGGGCGAACACGGTTTTGCGTGATATCATAGCAACGAACGCAACATGACGTCATTATACTACCAGAATCCTTTGCTCAGCTTCTTTTATTGTTCTAGTTCTAACTCACACCAAGGAAAAGTAAAGACTGCAAAGGCTTCTGGTAAACAATGAACCATGATGTCATCATGTTATTTAAATTTAAATTTAAATTTAAATTTATTTAAATCCCAGTCCTCTGCTTTAGTAACCCCGCCAACTGAAACCGCATGAAGACAGTTAGAGCTCTGGTGTCGAGGACTGCATGATAAATTGAATGTGTCCAGTTTGCTCAAAGACCTAACGCCTGGATCCAGAGTTCTCCTCTTTCTTTGTAATTAGCATATGATGTGTGACCTCATAATCATGGAGTCAATTACAATAGAGTGTGTGTTGTAATTGTTAGTAAAACTGACATGCGTTTATTTAATGTGAAGCCGACAACATTGCGCGCAGAAAGTGCTGCCAATATGATTGCAGCGATGGCATCAGCCAGTAATGTTGCACAGAGTGGATGGATGTGTTTTAAATCTCAAATGTTTGCGTTTTCAAACACCGTTCGCGCAAATGTGATAACGCGGTGTTTTCAAAAACTCCCAATTTCGAAAAACTGGGCCCTAGAATGTGAAGTATGATACTGTACCGTGTGGTCGCTCTTCGCTTCTTTGAAAGTAACTACTGAACATTAGAAAGGATTATTGAGACATAGAATGGAGTTTTAAGGTCGATTGTCGTTTTTAAATATACATATATTTATTGTGTGATAATTTTAACTAGTTAAAACTAGTTAGAAAATAAAAGCCATTAATATATTGCAAAGAACTCAGTCTGGTGAAATTATTATCGTGAATATTCTTGCTGCTTTGGGCGTTCTTATCTCGTAAAAGAGTGCCGCAATTTGACAAAATTGTCACTTCGAAATTTAAGTACTTGGGCTTCCTGTGGTAGTAATGTCACGAGAGACTGGGTCTAACATATCTACTTCCGGTTTTAACAGGAAGTCAAACAGCGCACCTAAACGAGGCAAGTAATTGTAAAAAACTCGTTTCATAATATTTTTCTCCGAAGAGAAACACATAATTTCGGCCACAATTTCCTTCGTTTCGTTATGTCTTCAGTTGAAAAATACATCATGAAGATTAAGAAGAAGCTTTCGTCAAGTGAACTTGAGCAACGAAAGGTTTGATGATGAAATTAATTCAATTTCAAATGTTAATTTCAAAAGCGAGTCGAACGATGAACAGGATTTGGTTGTTGATCTGTAATGGCTTGATATCTTTTTCTTATGGCAGATTCTCAAGTATCTACGACATTTAAATGACTTGGAAGTGAACGTTGAGATACTTAAGGTAATCATAGACACAGTTACTGAGTTAGGTCTTGTTTCAGTCATGGTTTTGTTTGAAAGAAGTGTTTGTTTTTGTGTGAAATTCAAATATTCAGGTCAAGTAGTACGTGCGTGCTACTTTGTCTTTGATTCTATTGAATTGTATCTGTAGCTTATATGCTTTGGATTAGCTGTTAAATGACTTGAATTGTTCAAATAATGTTAACAGTGTCATATTACAATATTATAAATCAGATGAAATTTTTAATACAGTAAGCTAAATAATTCACTGTTCAATATAAGCTTTAGAGATACACTGAGAGCAGATAATCCTCTAGCTGCTATCAGTAAAGAACGTCTGCTCACAGGGTACTGTAGAGACTGTACTGTTGATGTACATGGGCAGTATAGTAGGGGGAATGATTATGGTTTGGCAATGTTAGAAATGAAATAACTCTGTGATTGTTTGAGTGTTTGATTATATAACGTACATGTATTGACTGACTGATCTGACCCTCCCACCTAACCCTAATGCATGTATCAGCGGCTTCCCCGTGGGGTCGACCCCCGGGGCACCCACGGGAACCCAGGGGGATTTGTCGAGATTTTCAGACAATTATTGCCCGAGGGTATGGGGGAAAACATCACTTTTGTTTAAGGAGTTCGAACCCAGGGGCCAGACCCTGGGGATTTGTAACTTGAGGTCAGCGGTTTATACGTTCTCGATGATTCCCAGATGTTCTTTGAAAACGTAGACACAATACTTCGCACACGAGTTGTTCTTTGCGACTTGATCTTGTCTCTTTAATATTCCTTAAAACTGCAAGTGTCATGCCTGTTTTCAACGCGTGGAATTTAGATAGAATCCGAAGAAAAGCGGCTGTTATTGCTAATTCAATGGAATAATAATTTATCAACAAAGGTACCATGGTCCATGTGTGAAGATCAGTAAAAAGAAGGCAGCAAAATTGGACAAAGTTATATGCTATAATTGCAAGGATTTGAAATAAAGGTTCCCTTAATTTGTTATACGTCAGTTATATTATTGGTCTGGAGTCCTTATTTTTAGCCCCTGGGGGTGGGGATATGTCAAACATTTCTGTCCCACACCCAGGGGTATTTGATGAGGTTTGATGGGGCATTTGGACAAATCCCCCAGGGTCCCCGGGGGTCGACCCCTGGGGGAAGCCGCTGATAGATGCATAACCTAGTCCTAACTAATCAATGAGTATGTATCACATCAAACTTCTGTAAATTAAGAGTCCGACTGACTAGCTGTCTGTCTGATTGTCTGTCTATCTGAGTGCATCACTGATTGACCAACTGACTGTGACCGACTGACTATACAATAATACTTACATGTACATGTATGTTAATATGTTTTATCAATATTATATTTCATATTAAACAGAACACAGGAATTGGAAAGGTGATCAATGGACTCAAAAAGCACGAAGGAATGCTGGGAGATGCAGCAAGCAATTTAGTATTGAAATGGAAGTCTGTTGTTACAAAGGAACAAGATGAGATTGTCCCAGGATGCAGTTCACCAAAGTTGTCATTATTAAACAGTGAAATTGATAATAGTAAATATGAAGCACAACAACAAAGACGGATGAATGGAAGGGAAAGGAATGGGAATAAAATGAATGATAAATATCAAGATGTGAACAAAGACAATTCAAAAAACAAAGCAAAGGTACAGTTTGTTAACAAGAAAATGGAATAAATATTGCAGAAATGTTTCTTTCCTTTTATCTTCTTTTGTTATTTCATTTTTTCTTTCATTCATTCATTTGTTCTTTCTTTCTCTTGTACTGTTAGAACTGCTGCCATTCTCTACATTGTAGTTATATATTTTTTCCCACATAACAGGCACCCACTCTTCAACTCTGCGATATCTCATTTGGCTGTGAGGTATCCAGTAAAGACTTGGCGAAGCAAAGGAAAAAACAAAAACTCAACACATCTTCCTCAACAACCAGAGAAAAACACATTGCAAACAATCGTTTCAATCCTTCTACATTAAGTTCATATTTGCCTCCACTTCCTTCTGTGGCGTCAGTGAATGAAGCTCTTCTACCTGACATCCAACCAACATACAAACCAAGTAGACTACCTAATTTTGATGATTCTCCATCCAAAAAGAAACGAGGTATGTCTTGAGCTAATGATATTACTGTAAAGATAGAATTGTCTGACTGACTGTAGGACTGATTGCTGACCAAATGTCTGTCTGAGTAATTGACTCACCGACTGACCAACTGTCTGTCTGAATGACTGACTCACTGACCGACCGATCAACTGACTGACCAACCAATAAGTGTCTGTCTGAATGACTGACTGTCTGACTGACCGACTGACCAACCAACTGTCAGTCTAAATGACTGACCCACTGACTGTCTGACTGACCGATCAACTGACTGATCAACCAATTGAGTGTCTGTCTGAGTGACAGTGACCCACTGACTGACTGACTGACCAACTGACTTACTGTTCAACCCTCCAACCAACAAACTGACTGAAACTTACTGATCAAACAATTGTCTTGTCTATTGTCAGGTGCTGGTATTGAAGGGAATGACCAACTGACTTACTGTTCAACCCTCCAACCAACAAACTGACTGAAACTTACTGATCAAACAATTGACTTGTCTATTGTCAGGTGCTGGTATTGAAGGGAATGACCAACTGACTTACTGTTCAACCCTCCAACCAACAAACTGACTGAAACTTACTGATCAAACAATTGTCTTGTCTATTGTCAGGTGCTGGTATTGAAGGGAATGACCAACTGACTTACTGTTCAACCCTCCAACCAACAAACTGACTGAAACTTACTGATCAAACAATTGACTTGTCTATTGTCAGGTGCTGGTATTGAAGGGAATGACCAACTGACTTACTGTTCAACCCTCCAACCAACAAACTGACTGAAACTTACTGATCAAACAATTGACTTGTCTATTGTCAGGTGCTGGTATTGAAGGGAATGACCAACTGACTTACTGTTCAACCCTCCAACCAACAAACTGACTGAAACTTACTGATCAAACAATTGACTTGTCTATTGTCAGGTGCTGGTATTGAAGGGAATGACCAACTGACTTACTGTTCAACCCTCCAACCAACAAACTGACTGAAACTTACTGATCAAACAATTGACTTGTCTATTGTCAGGTGCTGGTATTGAAGGGAATGACCAACTGACTTACTGTTCAACCCTCCAACCAACAAACTGACTGAAACTACTGATCAAACAATTGACTTGTCTATTGTCAGGTGCTGGTATTGAAGGGAATGACCAACTGACTTACTGTTCAACCCTCCAACCAACAAACTGACTGAAACTACTGATCAAACAATTGACTTGTCTATTGTCAGGTGCTGGTATTGAAGGGAATGACCAACTGACTTACTGTTCAACCCTCCAACCAACCAACTGACTCAAACTTACTGATCAAACAATTGACTTGTCTATTGTCAGGTGCTGGTATTGAAGGGAATGACCAACTGACTTACTGTTCAACCCTCCAACCAACAAACTGACTGAAACTTACTGATCAAACAATTGACTTGTCTATTGTCAGGTGCTGGTATTGAAGGGAATGACCAACTGACTTACTGTTCAACCCTCCAACCAACAAACTGACTGAAACTACTGATCAAACAATTGACTTGTCTTGTCTATTGTCAGGTGCTGGTATTGAAGGGACGTACATTGGAGAAATCAAATCTAGGAAGTCAAAAACACAAGTGTTCTCAGGAAGAAAAAATGTAGTTTCTATTGGAAGTAGGAATCATTGTCTTGTTCTCCTAAATAAATTACTAACCATAGAATTCCAATAGTAACAGCCCCCATTACTTTCGAATTTAGCAGGCCAAAGGGGCCACTACTTTCAGGTAGCCGTTTCTTTCGGGTAGCCGTTACTTTCGGGTAGCCGTTACTTTCGGGTAGCCGTTACTTTCGGGTAGCCGTTACTTTCGGGTAGCCGTTACTTTTGGATGGTTAAAAAATGTTTGCAAGCACAAAAGAGGACGAGATACATGTTACGTCAAAAGGTCATCCACATGCTAAATTCTACGATATTTATTCACAACAATCTACAAGATTATAATTTTGTGATTTACACGTATCGCTAATTTGCATGTGTACAGTAGCGAGCGCCGTAGGCATGAGTCGGTAGGGGGTTTGGGGCCAGTAAACTGTAACAAATACTGGTATACTATACATTGAAAGTTCTAAGTGTTCAATAATACTGTTAATACCGTATTACCAGTTTGTTATGGCTAGTCCTGCACTTGGCAGGACCGTTACTTTTGGGGGGTCTTTACTTTCGGGGGGAACGTTACTTTCAGGATTTATAAAGAAAAGCAAAAACTAACGTTACTCTAGGGGGCCCATTATTTTCGGGGGGACCCTTGGTATTGGAATTCTATGGTACTTACTTACTTATCCCTTTCATTTCCCATTCATTCACTTTTCATGAATATATACATGTACTTATATGGTGTTTTGATTTTCTGTCTCTCTAGTCGTCCCATCTCTGTTTGATAGCTGCATTAAAGTACTAATAGAAAATATTGATGGTAAGTCGTGTTGTTGCTCATTGTTGGGTTACCTGTGTGCGTTGCAACCTTGGTTCTGAGAGGGGAAATTCCAGAAAGAGAAACTATGAGTTTTGGGCTACCTGTGTAATCCAACTTCAGAGTATACATACTGTAATTTAATGATTAATTGAACAATAAATTGTTGTTGTTTGTTTGTTTTAGCTCTACATGAAACTGGTGGAGTACCTTATTATATATTGCACCCTGTTTTACTCAAGTAAGTAGTTTTAAAATAGTCTTTGGGGAGACAGCATTGCGTGACGAACCCGAACTGCAGCTGCGAGGGAGACTAGTAGTTAAATGAACTCAGTGGTTACTACATGTGTATTAAGGCTCACGCAGTCAATGAAAGTTGTTCAGGATTTTGTGACGAAACTGCGGGTATCAAGGAAGGGGGTAAAATGGCGCACCATCCGCCCGGGCCTGGTAGATCACCTTCGGGTAAAGGGGCATGGACGTTAAATATTGACATTTACCCTTTGAACATGGCCTTGTCGTATTGCGCTTAGAGAAAGGGCAATTTGAGGCCACAAAGCATGCTGGGGAAAGCAGTATGAAAATACCCATTTTTATTGTTTTCCAGATGCACACCACAACAGCTACTACATCTCGAGTCATGCAACCCTGTAAGTACTATAGCCCTAAATGACCACACCCAAACTTATTTGGTCAAGTTGAATGAATGAATGACACCTTTATCAGCGGTGTTCATGTAACGAGCAAGTTAAACCTCCTTCAGTGTGACGAGATGAAGATAATCCAGACTAAAACAGCTTCCAGTATTCTCATCGTATGTCTTTATTACAGGATATCATTGAAGAGTCAGACGAACTATGGCTCGGTCATTACCGCCGTGAATTCAAGGCAGAAAAACGAATCGACGGCTCATCTTGGCGGGAGTCATATCTGGTAACATAATTTTGTAACATTTAGTAGGATTATAGTGCGGTGACTCGTACTGTCCATCGATAAAAAACTGTTAAAGAAGACGTGACTTTAACTTACCCAATGTACATCAATCAGAAATTATTCCCAGACGAAACGTTGTTGCAATTGCATAAATTTGTACAGATGTGCATTTTTGGAGCTTGCGTGTTCAAGTCTATACAGTTCATTTTATCATCATTTCAGACTAAGTGTCAAGAACGGGAAGAGAAACTTGAGAAAATCAACGCCAAGATTTCTGCTTCACAAGCAGCTAAAAAACCTGGTGAGTTGCCAGTTGGCCATCGATATTGTTAGATTTCGTTTCAACGAAAACTAAAAATTCTGTTTCAGTGAAAACAGTAACAGCGAGATGCCTGCAGTTAGATGAATTGTTACTGACACAATAATTAACTGACTGTGTAGAAAAACATATTAAATTTAAAATACTGATTTTATGTTTTATTTAATTCATTCATCACAAGAATAATGACAGGAAAGGTCACAGAACTTAACATTCCAATTGAAAATAACCTCCGCTACTACTTGATGTTTATGATGTTAGTTGTTCATCATTGTTATTATACATTGCCACAGTCTACTAGTTTTTAAACAGCTATTCCCTAGTAGGTTATGTCACCCCACTGTCCATGTGTGCATGTAACACTGTGGGTTTCTTTTCATAGAACGACAAGTCAAACTGGCCTATGTCACAACGCAGGCAAAACCACCACCACAGATTCGCAGAAAACAAGCAAGATACGGCACGGGACACAATGTGGAAATCTTCTCACCCATTATCTCACCCGTAAAACACAGATCTAAAACGTCAAATCCTTCACGGCCAAGTCATGCATCATCAGTGGTATTTGCACCAGCCTCTAGTGAGTCGTATGCAGCACCACCACCGCCAAGACGACCAGGTGAGGCTCCACCTTACAAACACATACCTTTGTTATGGATCGTTCTTTACTCATGGATTTGCGTAGCATTGCAGCATCCACGAGTTCTTGGGATGAAATTGGGGAAAATGGAAGTCACTCGCTCCAACATTGTAAACTCTTGGATTGCATTCAAAACGTTTTTCTCTCATGTGCTATTTTTATTTGGTTCCCTATTTCACAGACCATTTCCAATCCACGAGTTTGCCATTTGGCATCTTTGATTGGGCATACAGTACTCGTACATTTTCATGGTCATTATTTTTTCTACTATAAACTTTGTAAACTTTTCTCCCTTCAGCTTCAGCACCACTACTGAAGAAGACTATGAAGATGTTCAAGAATCAAAGGTAACATTCTTGTTGGATACCTACATCTATCCCACATACAAAATACAACCAATCAGAGAGTAGAACTGATCATATTCAGCAGTATTCCACTCTTCCTTCCCATCATACCTTGCAGAAATTTTTTAGTGATATTTTCTCTCATGCGACACGTGGGATATTTCATGGTATGCCACTCAAAAGCATTGTATAACTAGTATATCATGAAGTGCTCTCCTTAATTGATTTGCATGACATCTACAGATCCATAGCTGGTGCTCAGATCAAGAGACGGTGAACTCAAAAGTAGTGCTTTAAGTTCACATGGGCCAAGCTCTACATTGGGTTGTGGAGAGAGTGAAAGGATATCAGTACCTTCATTCCAACATGGTATTACGCATCACTGCAAAGTACTCAACCCAACCCTCCCCTCCCTCCTGGTTAACCTGAGTTGCAATACGTACATTTCCAGCTGTGCCACCTATCTTTCCCCATTCCATTAGTGGGGAGAGGCTGAAAACCAAGCCTGTATCTAGGGCAGACATGCTCTGTGGTGACACCAATGGACCCTGTAATTGATACCCAGAATTCTTCAGGATTCCACATGTGAAAGGGAGGTCAGTGGGCAAAACATTTGAAGCAGACAGAAGAAATTCACTAGAAAACGAATGTAGTTTCTGGCAATGTAGACACTGCAGGGGCCGGTTCGGAAGGCAATTAGTGCTAATCCTGGATTAGCGCTAATTGCCTTTCGAACAACTGGGCCCTGGAGTACAAACACTACAACTGTCCAACGTTTTGTACTAAAATAATAATACTAAATAGCACTAATTAACAATAGAATAAAATAGAAACATAACAAGAATATAGGTGTTGTCTCTGACTTGAAGTTTATAATTATTATTGAAAAATAGAATAAAACAATAGAAACATGTTGCACGCTTACAGTGCGAATCGAAAAACCGTGGGCACCCACAAATAGTTCAAAAATTGTTTATTTTCCGTTGAACAATCAGAAACGAATCTCTAACTGTAAGAAGTTGATCTGACTACAAATCAGTCGAACTTCTTGCAGTTAGAGAGTCGTTTCTGATTGTTTAACGAACGATAAACAATTTCTGAAATATTTCTGGGTACCCACGGTTTTTCGATTCGCACTGTAAGTGTTTGTCCTCTAAGGCCTAGTTCAAATGCCGTACTTTCCAAGAGCCGTTCTTAATTACATCAAAAGAAGTCGCCTCATTATCTATTGTTTGAAATGAGAACGGCTCATGATTAGCATGACATCTGAACTACATGTAGGCCTAAGAATGATTTGAAACATATATCCAAAGTGGAGATAAAATGAAGTTGTTTCACTTCATGGTTATACACATGCAGTAGACATTTTTTCCAACCACAATAAATACCTCACTTATGCACGCAGAATCCCAAAGAATTCTGGCAAATTACAGGAAGGCTGATAGAGGAAATTGAGCCCTTCCTTAAGCCTTATGTGAACGCAAGTCCCTGCAAGTTGCAGTAACTTGCATGTAGCCGGTCAAACGGTGAACGCAAGTTGATGCAAGTTCATATGTTTCTTTACTGATATTTTTTCTTACTTTTTGGGCCTATTTTTTCTACTTTTTGAATGATCATCCGAACTATCAAGACACTTTCAGTGACTTGCGTTTGCCGGTCAAACAGCGAAAAACTTGCAGTGACTTGCACTCGAATTTGAGCGTGTTCAAACTTGCTGCAAGTCAATGCAAGTTAGCAGTCAAACGTCTACGCAAGTCAAAACTTGCATGGACTTGCATTCACGTTTGACCGAGGCTTTACATGACATCTTACTAGACTCAGTGTACCACAGGTAACCCAGTCAGTTTATTCAAGAGTATAAGCTAATTTTATCATTAACTAGTATTTTGATATAGGAATTGTATGCTAATATATTACAAAGTATTGGTTTTTCATATTCATAAGGTGATAGATGGGTTTATGATAGATTAATAACATTAATGAAGTCCATTAGACTGTATCAAGACCCCTTGCACTAATTCTCAATACATCAGTCAAACCTCTATTTACCTATTAAGTGACCAGCCTCTATTTAGCGGCCAGTGGTCAATGTCGAAAGAGTGCTTTAGCATTGTTCTACACTTCTATTAAGTGACCAGCCTCTATTTAGCGGCCAGTGGTCAATGTCGAAAGAGTGATTTAGCATTGTTTTACACCTCTATTAAGTGACCAGCCTCTATTTAGCGGCCAGTGGTCAATGTTGAAAGAGTGCTTTAGCATTGTTCTACACTTCTATTAAGTGACCAGCCTCTATTTAGCGGCCAGTGGTCAATGTCGAAAGAGTGATTTAGCATTGTTTTACACCTCTATTAAGCGGCCAGTCTCTATTTAGCGGCCAGTGGTCAATGTCGAAAGAGTGCTTTAGCATTGTTTTACACCTATTAAGTGACCAGCCTCTATTTAGCGGCCAGTGGTCAATGTCGAAAGAGTGATTTAGCATTGTTTTACACCTCTATTAAGCGGCCAGTCTCTATTTAGTGGCCACTTGCTAATTCCCCGAGGGTGGCTGCTTAATAGAGGTGCCACTGTATGTGAAACAAAATAACTGTCTTCAGAATTGGATCACTTGTGGCCCCCAAACATAGCGCAAGGGATCTACAGTATATAATGAGTCACAGTAACAATAGAATGAGATTAAAGAGGGTCATGCCCTACTCGTCATTAGTTATATGCAGAGGGTGAGGCTGAACAATAATCTATATGCACCTTAAAAACAAATACAAAACTAAATTAAGTACTGCTTTAGTATTTAAAATAGAATGATTCTAATAAACCTGGGCACTACTAATTAGCTGTCAGTGTTTATTAGATGCAAACAAACAAAAGAAAACAAGAGTGAGTGTCTAATAGTGTGTATTGGTGTAGTTAGTAATGCCCAGGTTTATTGGAATCACTCTAGTTAAACAAGCTAAATGGCACAATAATAAGGTCGTAGCATTTACAAAGTTATCGGCAAAGAAAACTCTGGACCTACAACATTTCCTCATCCCTAATGTCTTCTGGGGCCAACCCTTGACACAAGCATACCAGATTCACTCGCCGTGTGTCTAACATGATTAATGACCAGTATAATATACAACAAATAACCAAACTTAAATTATTCTAATTTATTTGGACATAGCAGCTAGTAATAATTCCATGTTTAAATATAAAACAATAACCATCTAAAATATATAGATATATTACGAATTAACTCTGAGAAAAAACTCTGGAGAGCAATCAATGTACAGTACACGGGTTTAAATGCTTTCCACTGCTCGCTCGGGCAGCCAAGAGGCCAGCTATGAAATACTATTATTCAATGGCACTGCGGCATGAATGCATCTACATGTATCTCATAAATTATATTAAAAATAATAAAATCGTCTTTCAGATTTGTTTAGTAAAGTTTTATAAAGTTTGTTGTTATTCTTTCATTTATTTAGAACAATCATTCTGTTTCCATGGTTTGGGATCCCTGTGCTTGTTTCCATGGTAACCCCTAACGAAATTAACTTTCCCAAAACCCTCAGTCTAACTCGGCAAATTATCTATGGTGTCTGTGCGGTTGCCATGGTTTACAACATGTGCTATGCTGTGTGTAGTTTGTTATGATGATGTCATAAATTACTAGCTCGTGTCGGTCACAGCGAGTTGTCAATGACAAACTTTGGATCAACCTGAGCCACTTTTGTAGCGTAGAAGGCGTGCATGACAGTTAATACTTGCTGCATGTTGGTGAATTCAAGTTCCTGAAAGATAACAACAACAGTAGATTAGAAAATACTGAACCATAACTGGTATAAACAAGTTGTACTGTTGCTTGGCAACAAAGAATGCTAAAAAAACCAAAGTTGAAGATTGAAATAAGTTTGATCTGATCAAAGAAGGCCATTTTGCAGTATCCTGCTTGGCAGAGAATCACCTTTTTCTAACCCAAACACAAAGGAAGACCTCTGCCAAGCAGGGTACCTTGTAGTCTCCCTTGCAGCCGTGTTCAGTGTCGTCAACACTAAACACGGCTGCGAGGGAGACTAGGTACCTTGCAGAAGTGCAAGTTTTCAGTGGAGACAAGTAAGACATGTTGTAAGTTGTCGTACCTGTCGATCAAATGGTCCTGTCGGTAATGATGAAAACAGAAGTATGATTTTCCTCTGACCATCATCTGATGAACCTCTGAGGTATGAAAATCTGTATTGCCATAGTAACGTCTGTAGGTAAAGTATTCAACGTTAGTTATGATGATATGACATTTATATAGCGCATATCCAAAAATGCACTTAATTACAACTAAGTGTTTTTGTCGGACTGCTGGTAAAGGTGCAATGGGCCTCTACCACCTGTCACGTGACTTTAAATTTTCACCGAAGACAACCGAAAATATCATAACTAGAAAGAGCATGTTAAAGTTAGTAAAAGTGGAAAGTTTGAAGAGAAATACGTAAATAGGGCAATAGTTACAGGCATTCAAACTTTGCCTTTTTTGTATGGAAATGTATGTTGGAAGGCAACAGCTTGCCTTCCAAGCGAAAACCCATACAAATCCTTGTCAAAGCGGGAAACTTTGAAAGCCGTTAACTTTTTTCTTAGTTGCTTGATTCTTTTCAAATTTTCAACTTTGACTAATTTTAGTATTCTCTTTCAAGTTATGGTGTTTTCGTTTGTCTTAGGTGAAAATTTAAAAAGTCACGTGGCAGGTGGTAGAGGCCCATTTGTGTTTGTGGCCACGCAGCTTACAATCATGATAGAAGTTAGTGTGTGTTAGTTGTTTGAGCCAGTCACTGAGGGTGATTACGTCCTCTGCTTCTTTTACGTTATTTATTAAGTTATGGAGATAGCAACGCTGAATATTGCATTATTGCTGGTTTGCACGTGACATGGTGGCCATGTTGGTAAGTTAAGGTATAGTCTTTCTACAAATTGTATACATGTTGGTTCCAGATGACAGAGCATCCCTCATTAGCTTATCTTTGTACCACCAACATACCACCAATGTTGCCGTCTTTATACTTTAATCTCCTGCAGGGAGTGATAGCCACCCAGCAATATGCAACTCGTATCGTTTTTGATCATTTATGCGTTCTGTTCCATTTTCGTTCTGTTTAATACAGGTATCGTTTGCGTAACTCTTCAAAAAAGCTTTGCACTGAAGTGGATTTTTTAAAATGCTTTTTTATCGGTTTCATATAGGTGGAGAAAACATATATTTCCAAACAGATACATTTTGTACCAAATGAAAACGTTGATGCGTATACGTACGGAACCGTTTAATCAGTCAGGGATGAATTCCGTAACAATATTTTTTAGGTCTTTCAACTTTATAAGTCACAGTTGTAAGCATCCTCTCTTGGTTGTTTATTTGTTTTTAAAAGTGTTCGATCGAGAGCTATCGAGAGGATGACACTTCACAACTCACCCTGTCTTCACCGCTGTATAATCGCAGACCTCGCTTGAGATCAAGCACCAGTTTGATGGCACGACCATGCCACTTGCCAGGGAAAGTCCGACACTTTGAAGTAAAACATACATAATACCATGTGAATACCTTGTGAATACCATGTGAATACCATACATTACTTTTGCATTTATGCAGTCAATGTTTCTAACAGACGACATCAAAGCTGAATAAGACCTCAGCAAGAACAATCTGATTCTTCTGACACGACTAACCTCTACTTGTGCTACAGAGATATGAGTTGCTCGATGTACACAGTTTGCTAGCTCCATCGCATCGACTTGCGTGTCTGAAAATGGTACAATGATGAAAATGATGATGAAATGGATGACAATTACGAAGGCTGAGTGGAAGTGGAAAGAGAAGTGACTATGGTTGTACAGTGCCTTTTACGGTGGCAATAACCTTGCTGAGACAAAACTACATGAAAGTAAAGCGAGGTTTACACTGGCTACGCAAGTATAAGCGCCAACACCCCAAAAGATGGGGCCGGCACAAGGAAAAGCACAAGCAATTCATTCCTTACACTTACACTTGTGCTGTAGTGAAAACCTGGGGATGGGGGGGTGGGGTGGGGGGGGGGGGGGGATTCCCATACAAAAGTGATGGGGATGCTCATCGGAAATTTTGAAAATGACCCCTAAAAGGAGTCTCTTCCAAGTGGGCGTGGCATGAAATAACTTCCACCCCTAAGAGGTACCAAGTCTAAACCAATAAATATATTAATTCCTTTGCATCTAACAGTTGATTTGACACCTCAGAAGCTTCGCAAAACAAATGTTAGGGGGTCGAAATATAATTAAAACCTGCAACCGTCCTTATTTTATTTGCTGACAGACACCCTAAAAGATACCAAATGACTTGGTGTCTTGGTGGTCCTTTTAAATCTGAGACCCCCTAAGCGGTACCAAATCGAGGATTTCAAACCCTAAAAGGTACGACAAGCATCCCCGTCACCTCATACATATATGAGAGCCCCCCCCCCCCCCCCCCCCCCCCCCCCCCCCCCCCAAAAAAAACTGGATGAAAATCAGACTTTACAGTATGGACACTCGAACCGTGAACACTTAGTTTTTTTCTAACACAAATATATAAATTATCGATTGAGCAAATTGATCAGAAAAATGATTTATTTTGATCACTAAGTGTATTTCAACTCAATGCTCCATTTGAGAGGCTATGAGGCAATAGAAAGTTCGAAAAAAAAAAAAGTTAGAAAAAACTTGAGGTGTTCACGGTTCGAGTGTCCACACTGTAATAATGGTACGTAGTGCAGCAATAGACTCACTCTAGACCCACTAAGCCCAATAGGACACAACAACCATTCGTAACATACCTATGCTGAAGTAACTTGTTTCTCCTGTCCACGTTTGAATATAAAAACAATTCTCTCTTTTGTCTAATAGTTCGTCATCCTAAACAACAACAAACAAAACACTTCCAATGTTCGCAATTTGCTCAATTTGAAAGTCTTCGGGACGTACTTACCCGACAATTGTGGAAGACGATCTCCATCAAATTGAACGCAGCCTCGTTTTGAAGCCAATCGCGTGTGATGACCTAAATATAAGGATTATATGTAATGATACTCATTGTTAGAGTCCTTTACGTATGATGTATTATGACGGAGTTACGTAACTATATGACTGTACGGAATCGAAGACATTCAAAAACAATCACAGTGTGCAAAATCATTAGTTGGACACGGCACGGTCACTGTACGGCACGGCACGAACTGTACAACTTCCTACTCATACGAAAATGACTCTATTTATGAATTTCATAAGCGGTGATGATGATGATAATGATGAAGGTTATGATAATGATGGTTGATGGTGATGAGTGGTGGTGATGATTATGTCATGTGTCACCCTCGATAAACAAAATTGGTTGTTTGTGTTTGACGATGATATTGATAGCAGCGACTGCTTTTCATGTTACTACCGCTGCTAAGATAATAATGATGGTGATGATGATTCAGTAATACTCACAGGAGGCATGTCAAACATAAATATTTCAGAGCCTTTGATGGACATAAACTTTCTTTTCCATACGTTCCAATGATTGGTTGATTGTATTCGTTCCCAGACCCAGCACATGTGAATGATTTGCTCGGCCGAGGGTAACGATGAATTTGACATGTTAATCTAAGGAAAGGAATGACATTATTGACAAACTAATCTACCCATGTGTGATAATGGTCGGGAAGATACGGGAGAGAAAAGAGCCACCATGGAAGAAGAAGGAAGAACAGAGATCAGAGGGAAAGGAGACAGGACAGAAGAAAGAGGAGTGAAGGAGAAGGTAGAGTAAAAATATGGGAAAAGAGAACAAAGAAGGAAAGAAAAGAACTGAAGGAGAAGATAGGGGAGGAAATGGGATGAAGATGGGAAACAGTGAAATGAGAGGAGAGGGATGGGAGAAGAGGAAATGTTATTTACCGACTGATCTAGAAGCATTATTATTCTGTCCTTTATTGCTGTGTACCATGACAAAAGTTCGCCACTATTTTCACTGTACAATACGACTGACGCACCACCATCCATTGAGCTGACTTCAAAGGCATTTGCTCTACAAGTAATAACAAAACTGGTAGTGAACATTAGAGTCGTTTTCAAACGAGTGGGAAAACTATTGTACAGAGCTAGTTACGGTCAGGGCACGGAATCAAAGACAATATTATTATTATCAGCAGCATCGATCAATCATCATCATCATCACCACTATCATCAAAATCATTATAATCCCCATCATCATCATCACCATTATCATCATAAATACATCTATTCCGTCAAGCTTTTTATTGAAGGCAGTATTAATTTTATTGATGACATTTTTTATTGTATTTTTAGATTAGTTGAATTAGATAATATTTTATAAGTAAATTAATTTATAACTTAATTATTATTAATTGTATATATTTGTAAAGCGCTTTTGGTCTTTTTTAGGAAAGGGCGCTATATAAAATTAAAATTAAAATTATTAATCATAATAATCACTATCCCCATCATCATCACCACTATCATCATCATCATAATCACTATCCCCATCATCATCATCATCACCTGACTATCATCATCATCATAATCATCATCATTGCAGCAATCATCATCAGCAGCATCCATGACCGCAACTATAAATTATCATCTTCGAAGTGCAGTAGTTGTAATAAAACTCTCAGTTACCTTAAATTATCTTCGCCTGTTTTATATCTTGAGATAGAGGCAAAGGTTAGTGGAAGAACAATGTTGTCTGTCCAACTCTGCATGGAAGACATGGAGTCAGTCTCCCCAAAATCTGATGACTACAAAACAATAAACAAAAAATCAAGCACTGAAACAGGCAGACTATACATGTAGAGTGGGGGATGAGAGGGTCACTGGGGATTTGGTAGTAGCAAGTTCCTCCACAGGAAGCCCAACTACTTAAGTACACTTTGTCATGGGCTTCCTGTGGTAGTGTTTTTATAATATTGGGCTTCCTGTGGTAGTGTTTTTATAATATTGGGCTTCCTGTGGTAGTATTTTTATAATATTGGGCTTCCTGTGGTAGTATATTTATAATATTTGGCTTCCTGTGGTAGTGTTTTTATAATATTGGGCTTCCTGTGGTAGTGTTTTTATAATATTGGGCTTCCTGTGGTAGTGTTTTTATAATATTGGACTTCCTGTGGTAGTGTTTTTATAATATTGGGCTTCCTTTGGTAGTATTTTTATAATATTGGGCTTCCTGTGGTAGTATTTTTATAATATTGGGCTTCCTGTGGTAGTATATTTATAATATTTGGCTTCCTGTGGTAGTGTTTTTATAATATTGGGCTTCCTGTGGTAGTGTTTTTTATAATATTGGGCTTCCTGTGGTAGTGTTTTTATATTGGGCTTCCTGTGGTAGTGTTTTTATAATATTGGGCTTCCTGTGGTAGTGTTTTTATAATATTGGGCTTCCTGTGGTAGTGTTTTTATATTGGGCTTCCTGTGGTAGTGTTTTTATAATGTTGGGCATTTTTTGGACCATTTCTGTGAGCATAAATGTGTGTGATTCTACAAGGTCTGATCTGTACCCTCTACCACAGGAAGTCCATCAAAAACATTAGTCTGCTGAGCTGTATTTCTATTGCTACCTGTGGTCCTCCCAGCTTTATATTGTATGTGACTTATCAAATGCACAGATGTAGAAAATCATGTTCTACTATAATTTTCAAGATCCCAGTAAGATGCAAATAAATGACTATTTTGTACTGCCACGGCTAAGATTTCTATTGTGTTTTCCTCATGAATGAATGTGATACATGTAATAATTAACACTTACACCACTACTGTTGAGCCGATGTGAGTCACTTGATTCCTCAATACTCCGTACAATACCATTTGCTGTTGAAAAAAGAGTGTGAACTGTATAAGTACACCGCGGTACGCAAGGCTTGATTTCCATACAACAGCCAATCATGTACATGCGCAGTAATAACAAATCCTTTATTACCTTGTTTTTCCAGTCGACTGAAAAAGCCTCCACTTGAGTGTTCAACCAGTAAGAGTACATCTGCTCCAGTTCCTTTTAGAGCAGTAACCTATTGAACAATACAAAATATGATGGGATGAATGAATGAATGATTGGATGAATGAATGATTGGATGAATGAATGAATGAATGAATGAATGAATGGTGGGATAAATGAATGAATGATTGGATGAATGATTGGATGGATGAATGAATGAATGAATGAATGAATGAATGAATGAATGAATGAATGAATGAATGAATGAATGAATGAATGAATGAATGAATGATTGGATGAATGAATGAATGATTGGATGAATGAATGAATGATTGGATGAATGAATGAATGATTGGATGAATGATTGGATGAATGATTGGATGAATGATTGGATGAATGATTGGATGAATGATTGGATGAATGATTGGATGAATGATTGGATGAATGAATGAATGAATGGATGGATGGATGGATGGATGAATGAATGATCGGATGAATGAATGAATGAATGGATAAATGAATGAATGGATAAATGAAAGATTGGATGAATGAATGATTGCATGAATGATTGGATGAATGAATGAATGGATAAATGAAATATTGAATGAATGAATGGATAAATGAAATATTGAATGAATGAATGAATGAATGAATGATTGAATGAATGATTGGATAAATGAATGATTGGATGAATGAATGAATGAATGAATGGATGAATGAATGAATGAATGAATAAATGATTGGATGATTGGATAAATGAATGATTGGATGAATGAATTGCTTAGTTAATTAATAAATAGGTTCAGATATCAGTATATACTCACTGCTTCATCATGAGTCGCATATCTCATGTCCTTGTTGTTGACCTGAAGAATCATTTAAGATCACAACTAAACTAAATATCAAATAATATCAAATAACAAAATCACCATCAACAACATAATCACCATCATCACATGCATATCATCATCATTATTTTGAATAGGTTTCAGTTATGGACAATATACAATCAGTACTGCTGTACCTCTAGAATGATGTCCCCTTCATACAACTGTTTTGTTACAGCAGCTATAAAAACAACAAAATATATTACTTGTGGGATTCCTGTGGTTTAATAAAGCACAGGAGCCCATGTAGAGTGTTTCCACATACCTGCTTGGTTCTTGTATATTTTTGAGATTGCTATTGGTAGATTGCTTTCGCTTCCTCCCTACAGAAATAATCAATGAATTTATAACATCATAAACATGGGATGAGCTTGCCCGTACATCCAAGCCACAGACTTACAAAACGCACAACAAACACAACAAGAAATGGGAAAAAAACATATCTAGATCTCAAGTAATTATTCTGATGTGCTGCATGAGGTCCCACTTTCAAATCTCAGTTCTTTCATGCTTGACAACAAGATTGTGTCACCCAGTGTGACACACCCAGACAGGTATTGACCTCCTGGACACTAGTCAGGACAAGAAAATATCCACATACCTTTATACTCATCCCAAGTCCCCCCTCCTTCCTTCTCAACACTAGTCAGGACAAGAAAATATCCACATACCTTTATACTCATCCCAAGTCCCCCCTCCTTCCTTCTCAACACTAGTCAGGACAAGAAAATATCCACATACCTTTATACTCATCCCAAGTCCCCCCTCCTTCCTTCTCAACACTTTCACCAGCTGCTTCTGGGTCTAGAAGAGATATGTAATCATAAATCATGAATTCATGTATTTATTAGAATAAAACATTAGCCTTTGATCCCTTCACCTATATACTGCATGTACATATGTATCTATCCTAATTTCAAGTACATGTATTATAGTATAGTGCAGTAACCTGCAGGGAACACTGGGTTTTCCATTTGATCATGACTGGACTGACTGCATGATCTGTCTGTTAAAATTTAACTCAATCAGCCACCATCTTGAACATGGAGAGGATCGACGCACAAAAAGGACCACCTTATAATAAACATCAGGTCTTCCATTATTAATATCAGTAGACAGCAGACTGGTCCGTCTAGTCGAATGGAAAGTATCCCTTGTTATCTGCCATTAAGTCTTGTAAGTAATGAGTCCAGGCTTACACTTATATATTAGGTGACTAAAGATTGAAAACAAAAGATTGCTCATTCCACAGAGCTGCATTCAGAATCTCAAAAATATTGACTATAAATGGGATAAGAACACTATTGTGAGTATAGAAAAAAAGAAGAAGTCAATTTCCAACAATTAACACACATACCAGCTCGATCATTGTTTGGTTAGGTTTAGTGTTTTATGGTGGGTAAGTTATGAGTGGTGAGTAAGTTATGAGTGGTGGGTAATTAAAGTTATATGTTTGGGTTAGGTTTAAATGATTTAACTGAAGGAAGTGGATTACAAAGTAAAACAATGCCCTAAAAAATTTAAACCAGTGAAACATTTTAAACCACAACATCTCTCTAATTTGACAACAACTTCCTACTTTCACTAATGAGTAGATAAGAGTGCAGTAGCTTTGCTAATCAGTAAATACCATAAAACACTCACATAAATACTCATTTTTTGCTTTGAAATTTGATGGGAATCTGAATCTCTGAATCTTATCAGACTAAAGCTTTTAGCATTACTGACAGCATCATTTAAATACTCCCTTAAACCCTGATGATAAATACTCATTTTTTTGTTTTGAAATTTGATGGGAAACTGCTTCTTATCAGATTACACTTTGTAGCAAATACATGTACATGTATAGCCTAATATATATTTCTAAGGTTGTATGCACATGTTATAGATAACAATATATAGTATAACAGGAAACATTTCAAAACTGCAAACTCTGAACATTATAGAAAAAGAGAGATAAAATAGCGAGGTGCATAGTCAACAGAGCTGGACACAGAAAAAAGGCAAGATAAACTAAGAACTTAATGGAAAGCAAATCTGTTGATTATTTTTTAGGCAACTTTTTTTTGGGATGTGAATGTCTAAATGACAGCTACGGCAGTAAATATCTGATTCGAAATAGAAATAATAGAATGAATGAAAAGAGAAAGGAAGAAAGAAAGGAAGAAATGAAGAAAGAGTAAATTCCAGGTTCTATATATAACATATATTTCATTTCAAACACAAATCACAAAGTAGCTATTAATATATTAGAGATTCAAGAAATCAATAATACATATTTACTTAGTCGTGTTGCAAATATTCTGCAAGAAAAAATGAAAGAAAGCAGCGAAGACCTCGAATACCATCAATCTATACGTCCCAAAATATTGATTTATTTTGTATTTGTTGATCGATGTATCGAAACGCGAAGCGGCATGCAGAGTTTGCAGGAAGTTGGCTTATTGTGTCAAGAAATAATAAATTCATTTTATTTTGAAATGGATCGAATTTCTTCCTTTCCCAAATAGCGACTTGATTAAACGTTCGAACTGATCAAACGTTCGATTTGCTAATTCAAAGGCAGTAAATATATTAGCACACATACTGGGGCGAAAATAAGTTAACTTTTTGACCTCGTCTTTCTTCAAGAGGTCAACAAGCAAAAGCTGGCACAAATTATATTCAACAACATATCACATTTCAGCCACAAGCGATGGCTGCATAAATAACCTTTAAAAAAAAAGACTTTCAAAGTTCAACTGAAACAAACGGTGGTTGGACTTCAAACTTCACTTGGGATTTAATCATCTACTTACACTTCCTGATCCTGTGAGTTGTTGTTGGGCATTTGAAGAAGCGTAAGGCGGTCCTCCTTCCTTCTGGATTGTGAGGGCATCCTTGGAAAGCTTCACACGGACTTTCTGCAGCTCGCCTCTGTTGAGTTGCATGTGCAAAAAACCCAGTGTCGCTGATTTCTGTCGAGAAAAGAAACGCATACCATTAGTTATCAAAATGACTTCAAGAACTCGCCATAAATGGGCACGCGTGTACTTCACCAGCAAGACGTTGTTCACTCAAGTAAATAAATTCCTGACAACAACTACATGTACGAGATTAAAGACAGCACGCTACTATTTACCTGTGCCATACTTCTATACAATATACAGCGAACTTTGAAGGTAAAGTATGTGTGAATACAATGAAGGCATCACAATTGCTGTGAAGGTCGACAAACACGTATATCACACGAATGCAGCAAATGATGTGATAATATCCCCAGGCGTCCCCTCCATGGGGGATAATGGTTGCGCGGTGCTGAACATTGCAAGTATTGTTTAATAATCATTACGATTATTTCTATTGATAAATAATAATAACATAATATCGCAATAGATTTGGTTGTACGAATCCAATCAATCAAATCGAACAGTTTGCAAGCTGTCATATTAGAAATGGATGCAAATTTGGGATACATGTGTGTATATATAAACACAAGCGATATACAATATATTTCTATGGTTCATATAATAGCGGCATGTGTACATATGATTATCACTCGTTAATGGGTTTAATTCTGGCCTTAAACTCTAATGTCACTGATAAGCGCTTATCGCTCTAGTTGTTATTGCAGAAAAAAAAGTAATCCCCTTTAGCTGGAAAGAACAAACTTCATTAAGAATTTATTCATTTTTTCACTCTGATGGGGCATCAGGCTTCTCAATTCAAAATGTTTCACCCTGTTTCAGTTCTCAAGAGATCAATGACTGAATGAATGAAACAAATGAATGGATGGATGGATGAATGAATGAATGAATGAATGAACGAATGGAAAATGAATGGATGAATGAATGAATGAATGAATGAATGAATGAATGAATGAATGAATGAATGAATGAATGAATGAATGAATGAATGAATGAATGAATGAATGAATGAATGAATGAATGAATGAATGAATGAATGAATGAATGAATGAATGAATGAATGAATGAATGAATGTGAACGAATAAATTGAATGGATGGATCGATGGATGAATGAATGAATGAATGAATGAACGAACGAATAAATTGAATGGGTGGATGAATAGCGAATGAAGCAAGTAGTCCAAGGACTCAGTATATTTTTTTGGTAACTATATTTCGGCTAGCCAGACTAGCCTTCCTCAGGTTATGGAGAGATTTACAAATGGTACTAAAATATATAGCTATTACACAAGCGTGATGAACTGTAGTTTCTTATCTTTTAATCTATGTTGTAATGTTTTAACGTCACTATATCATCTAATGTTTCGGCTCATTGTGTAATAGCTATATATTTTAGTGCCATTTGTAAATCTCTCCATAACCTGAAGAAGGCTAGTCTGGCTAGCCGAAATATAGTTACCTAAAAAATATACGTTGTATTATTGGTCTTTGCTGAGTCCTTGGACTACTTGCTTCATTTAACATTGTTTTTGACCATTTAGATCTATACATTAGATCCAACGTTTTCTGGCAGGATACTCGTACACGGCTTTTGCTACTTCTCAAGTCTTGATGAATGAACGAATGAATGAATGAATGAATGAATGAATGAACGAACGAATAAATTGAATGAATGGATGAATGAATGAATGAATGAATGAATGAATGAATGAATGAATGAATGAATGAATGAATGAATGAATGAATGAATGAATGAATGAATGAATGAATGAACGAACGAATAAATTGAACGGATGGATGGATGAATGAATGAATGGATGAACGAATGAATGAATGGATGAACGAATGAATAAATGGAGAGTTGGAGGAATTGATACTGATAAAAGGAGAAAAGGGTAGATGACAAAATGACAAAATCAATCAATCCATCAACCGTGCAAGTTTCAAATCATGAAAAGCATTAGTTGTGTCGTGATTTAGCTCATACATGTAATCTTCATATTGACCTCCCTGATCCTCCCTAGCTGCAGGGTGTATTACCTGAACAGAAAGAATTAAACTAGACACGCGCGTGTTTTTATAATTACCACAAACGTAGAAACCGCAAGTTGCAAGAACAAGGCATGTAGAAAGCCCGTGTGAAAGACGCAATTCAAAAGATAATCCAAGACGCAAACGAGTTGTTCTACTCAACGCTACAAACAAATATATCAAAATCTTACAACATTAATTTGAAGTCATCATATACTTAATTGCGTCACTGATCGCGCGCTCGGTACCTATCTAGACTATCTGATGAATGAAAACGTCGTATCTACGTGATAAGTATGTCGAAAGTGTTGCATGAAGAAATCAAAAGCCGTCTATTAATTTCAATTCCATATTAATCAAGCTCTAACTCACCATTTAATAAGCTTTGTGTCTTGAGCAAAGTTCACCTACTCTCATAGTAAACTCAAACCAGATACTAGATTTCAGTTAAGTCGGAAACGCGATGCCGTATAGATTGTCACGTGACAGGAATTGCTTTATTTGAGAATCGTAGCAGGAGAGTTACCGGAAGTCAGGAAAATAAATGATCCATATTTGTTGTCTTTCATCGTGTGAGTGAGAACTGACAAATTAAGATGTGGAGGGAAGGGAGGGAAAGGGAAGGGAGGGAAAGGGAAGGGAGGGAAAGGAGAAGGGAGAAGGTCTTCACTGAGAAGTGACGCGCAACGAAGGACGAAGAAAAGTAGATAAATATATTATTGAACTGGAATGGACGAGGAACGCGGACTGAAGACGGCTTCCGCTTTCCACATCACATCTGTCACAGTGAGGGGAGGGGTGGAGCGATAATATATCTATAGGGTATTTAGTCGATTCTTATCAGGTCAGTCATCTCCTTGACACGGGCTTCTTTACTGATAAAGTGGTTAAAAATTCATTGGCCAGACGCCGTGGCACGCGCGCACGTAAACGACGCTTTGATCTTACTATACTTTAAAAAACCCTTTAATATACAACGTCTGTGAAAACTATTGATAGATGAGCCGTGTTAGGATAAGACAGAAAAAATAGAGCGAGCCGAGAGGAGGAGGAACGGTTAAACTGCCTTTTCCGTTTATCCCGACTAAGACGGCGCGATTGCACTCAAAACTCGTCCTAATCGTCTACAGAATCGCTTACTGACGGGGCAAATTTCACTTACATTTAGTTCCGATTAGTTCTTTCTTTGTCTTTTGCTGAGGATTTTGACTGACGAACACGACATTGAAAAAAAACAGGAAAAATCCAGTCAGTTCAGTCACTTGACAAGGAATGTCAAATTCACCGCAATTTTTTTCTCTCGCAATTTCGAACTGGCCCATGCACATGTCCCAATCTACCATTGGACTGATTCGATCGGCAGTTTTCGAGTCGGTTTAATTCTTAGCTGTGAAACTGAAGAGAACTGACGCTGAAGAAACGTTTTCCGAGCGAAAATGCCAAGAAGTCCAAGAATTCACGCTGCAGGCTCACAATTTTTAAAAACCTCGTCTGAAGCTTGCGTGCACTGGCACTAGCGCCCGGGGGGGGGGGGGGGGGGGGGGGGGGTATGGGGTATGGTTTCCGCAATAACGCCACTATCAGTCGCTATCAATTTACATATCCCTTTAGCACGCTTTCAATAATAATTTAATCTGGCATGGATAGGGTATACATAGGATAGGGTATACATTTTTAAGCTTTAGTCTGGGATAGGGTGTACATTTTAAAGCTTTAGTCTGGGATAGGGTATGGAAAATCAAAATTTTAGGTCTGGGATAGGGTCAGGGTTTTGAGGTGTCCGCGGCACACCCCTACCCAAAAATACCCCAAAAATACCATCTTTCAGTCATGAAACTGAAGATTGGTGTTCAATGAAAAGGGAGTTGAATTCAGTTTCGTTTTCATAGCACTCAACAGTTCCAAAGGGGTGCGCGCGGCAAATGATGACACAAGATAGAAACACAGCGTCGTCAAAACAAGTATCAGCACGAACTTAGTCACGACCTAAACAGTCTGTAAATACCCACAAGAATTGAATGAATTGTTCGTTGTTCAACGCGAAATAAAAGCAGATCAGACAACTGAATTAAATTAAACTCTGCTGGCACTGACTCCTTGCGAATTTGCGAGACTAAAAAAACAACAAGCCGACGTGTGGCTGTTTTAATCCTGTTATTTTCCTGCACTTGAACACAAAATTTGAACGCATAGTTCGCCGTGAATCTCTCTAGAAGCTGGCTCAGGAGTACCGTACCGTACGTGCGTATCGAGATAATGGTTGTTACTGATAGTCACAACATATAAATCATTACTTACCTAAGATAGGTTTGTCAGAGTTACATGCTAGGCACTAAGGGAAAATCACTGTCGAATGGTTTAAGAGCTACGTTGGAATCATTTTGGCAAGTACTGGAGCGCTGTCTTAAAGAGTTTTGAGGAATTCGTAAAAGGTCACAGTACATCAGCTCTTCTCTTCGGATAGAAACCGAAGCTGCCTTCTCGAGTTCCACTTTCGGGTCATTGACATGTTTTTATTTGCGTATTCATTTTCAAGATCGATTTTATTTTCGTTGGAGATGTTGACTTTTTATATTTTTGACATCGGCTATTAAAGGATACACCAAAAACATTGTCAGTTTGTATCGATAATATTGTTTTAAAAACTTGATCAATACTTCCTGTAATGTTAGAATGACAATGTCAACGCGCATTTTAACTTCTGGCAGACGTACATAATTATTCAAAGTATCAAATTCAGTTTTGCGCGATCTTTCACATCATAGTAGATCAGAAAGTTTCCATGTAAAAAACGCGGGCTTTCGATTCTCTTTCTCATTTCTGCGAAGACTGCTGCATTTTTTGACATCCCAAAAATCACAACAAAAACTCCACTTCTGTAAGTTTAATACATTTCTATGTACAATAATCTTAAATACGCATATAAAATATGATTCAATGGATAATAAAAAATACTTCTCGATACAATGTTATAATATATACTTATTGAAATTAATGAAATTACAGCCCCAAGTTCTAGCCCCGTGAACATTACACACAAGACAGATTTATCCCCAAGGCGTGAATCAAAGCAAGAAATCCAAGATGTGGCTACTCGAAATATGTCAGGAAAGAGAGATAAGTACAGTGATCAAGTGCAATAAACAGATGTCCACTAGGATTTCTAAGAACCAACGGACTGATTGCCGCAGTTCTAGTTCTTCATGAAATTATTGACATGACAATTGAAGCAAGTTCTCAAAAGAATGTACCCTTCAAAATTAGTATGTTTGAGTTTCACAATAAAACTCTTGCATAAATACATGTATTAATATTAGGAAATCTTACTTACAGTGTAAACACTAAAACCATGAAACAGCACTAACTAATCATCGCTAAATATCACCAATTAAAGAAAACAAAAGACATTGCACTATTTAGTACTTATTAAGTTTGTACTGTTTCACGGTTTTAGTGTTTGCACTCTTCTGGTGAAACTGATTACGGTATATAATGAATGGATCTAAAATTTTATAATTTACGTATTTCTATTTGGCTCTACATTTGGCAGATTTTCATCTGCACTATTACTCTGATATTTTGCATATAAATAATTTTTGCTCAGTGTGTTTGATACCCCAAGTACCAGAGACTTCGTGTGCCAAAGCACCTCTGGTAGAAGAAGGATGAACACAGCAGAGAGACGTGAGAATATGATGCAGGGTGAAATCTATTGGGTCATCTACTCTTGCTGTGCGAATGTCGCTCCTCTTCGCAGAACATTGATCGGAGAAAGGGATGTTGGAGAGCTTCTTTGGCTGTTAGTCTCTTCTCAGGATCATATTCCAGCATGTGATCCAGGAGATTGAAAAATAACTCATGTTGTTCATCATCAGATAACATATACCTCTGTAGTAAATAACACATGCATCACTATGCTGACCAATACTAAACACAGCAATCAACTATACATGTAACTAACAGCAACAACAGCAGCAGCAGCAGCAACAACAACAACAACACCACCACCACCACCACCAGCAACACCACCACCACCACCAACAACAACACCACCAACAACAACACCACCACCACCAGCAACAACACTACCAACAACACCACCACCAACAACAACACCACCACCAACAACAACACCACCAACAACAACACCACCAACAACACTACCACCAGCAACAACAACAACACCACCACAACCACAACCAACAACACCACCACTACCACCACCACCAACAACACCACCACCACAACCACAACCACAACCAACAACACCACCACTACCACCACCAACAACAACAACAACAACAACACCACCACACCAACAACACCACCACTACCACCACCAACAACACCACCACCAACAACAACACCACCAACAACACCACCAACAACAACACTACCACCAGCAACAACAACAACACCACCACAACCACAACCAACAACACCACCACTACCACCACCAACAACAACACCAACAACAACACTACCACCAACACCACCACCAACAACAACAGGAGCAACACCACCAACAACAACAACAGCATCATACCTTTAGCGGCTTACAGTTGTCTCGTACATATTTCCCTGAAGAGGACTTGTCATCCCAGTCAAGTCTACCCTTGTAGAAGTATTTTGTCTTTCTGTAAAAACAACAACACAGTTACATTATTAGAGAAATACAGTATTCAATATTCATGATCAGTAAAACAAAATATTACCTGGATTTTTTAATCATTTTTGATGGAATTTTTCCTGCAATTCTCTCCATCATTGCTAAGTGTTCTTTATTTTCATGAGTCTGTGAGGGAAAAACGTTGTCAAGATTTGAATAGGATCAAAAACATGTACCACCATCAAGCTTTATAGACCTGATGATGATATGTGTCTGTTATAGACCCTTTTAATAAATCCCACAATGCATGATTTTCCACGCTTGACGTCAAACTAATTCTTTTGAATTCTATTCAAAATATACAAAGACTGAAAACAATGAAGGAAAATGAATGGAATTCAAAAGAATAAATTTGACGTCAGGCGCGGAAAATCATGCATTGTGGGATTTATTAATAGGGTTGATACCTATTTCAAAAAAAATGTTAAATAATGATGAGTAATAACTAAGTATCATGAATAATTCATGAGGATAACACAAGAGAAAACAAAATTTTCTTCATTTGCTTACGCTTCAACTTTAATTTTCTCAGACAAACTTACTGGTATATTGACAATAATAGTAAAACATGATTTTATACGTCTATGCAGATGATCAGTCAGATACAATATTTCTATCCTACTGTATGGCTACCCATATTGTATATATTACCAGGACTTCCTACATTACCTGAAACAGTGTAAATCCAGAGTAGAGCTCAAACAATATACAGCCAACACTCCACATATCACATGGATAAGTCCAGCCAATTTCTGTTTTGTAAAAGAAAGCAAGAATGGCTTAGTTAGTTAGTGCACGGCCTACTACGCGAGAGGTGCCCGGTTCGATTCTTCATGACCTCACATCCTTGTTTCGACTTCCCTCTAATCCATGTAGCTCAGTGCAGCTTTAAATAGCAAACATAATTCAAGGCTGGCGTTACCTAAGATAACTTCAGGTGCTCTGTAATGACGTGTTGATACTGTTGTACTGTGGTGTTCATGCTCAAAAGTGGCTGAACCAAAGTCTATTAGTCTTATGCTGGAATTCTTTAAATGTCGCTCATCTTTCTTCTGAAATAAAACAGATTTCGCATCAAGAACAACAAAAGCTAATGTCTGGATTTAAAGGGTTTTGGTACATGATGGAGGCTGTACGTGCTTTACAGACCTACTTGACTGGGTCTGTAAAAACACTGTATGGAATAGGTAGAGTTGTGAAAAAATGATTACATAAAGTACAAAAAAGACCTTATCAATAATATTTGATCTTCATCATTTGTATGGATGAAGAAAGAAAACCTTGAGCCAAATATTTTCCCATGCGGCCCTCCTGCTCAGTCAATAGGGCCATTTATACGAGCGAAAATAAGACGCAGCTTATCTTAGATGCGACTTAGATAAGACGCGAACCTCTTCGTATAAACAGCACTTTTAGACCTAAGACGCGGACAAAATAAGAACAGCTCAAAGCCGCATCTTATTTTCGCTCGTATAAATGGCCCCAATAAGTACATAATTAAGGCTCAACTTACTGCTTCTTTGTTGTAAAATACGTCACAGTCCGAGTTTACAAATAACATGTTCTCAGGCTTGAGATCTGTGTGGGTTAGCTTCATGTCATGTAGAACTACAAACAAAGGCTGTGTTAATAATTGATTATTATCATATTCATTACAGTGACGACACACTAACCGGGACCACTTGAGCAAAACTGACCAATCAGATTACAGCTGAAAATAATCACATTCCAACAAAAGTCATCTGCGCCAATCATCTTTATAACTATAAGTGCTGATTGGCCCAGACAACTTTTGTTGGAATGTGATTATTTTCAGGTGTAATCTGATTGGTCAGTTTTGCTCAAGTGGTCCCAGTTAGTGTGTCCTCACTTTAATAATTCACACAATAGAAATCATAACTGCAGCAGAGCTTGTAATTCTGATACAAAATTGTCTTCATTTGAATTTTCATGTTGATTTTCTTGGCCAAACTTACTGGCATCTTGAAAATTATAATAAAACGTTATTTTTATACATGTATATCTCCTATAGATACAATATACAATATTCATACTGTATGGGAATTACAATGTCTCGCCTGCACTCTACCTTACATTGTAATTCCCATACAGTACGCTGCTCATATAGTCGTTTTCATATGAGTGGGAAACCTACAGTACGGGGTTACAGTCATGGTACAGAATCGAAGACATCTATTCAACCAATCACAGCATGCAAAATCATTACTCAACTAATCAGAATGCTTCTAGACATGGCACAGTCACCGCATGGTACAATCATTGCACGTCACGAACCATAACTACATCCCACTCATACGAAAACGTCTCTAAATCTAGCTCTACTCACATCTTACAGACACTAGAAGTTGATATGCCATGTGTTGTACTTGGTCCAGAGGATATGCTTCATAGTTGTTATCTTTCTAAAGGCAATCAATAAATCATAGATCTCAGCCATATTGCTGTTATGTATCTACAGGGGTGCTTCTACAAGAGACTATAAACACCAAAATTTCTCTATAAGCCCAGGCGCGGATCCAGACCGGTTTACAGCAGTAATATAGCTCTCTTGAATGTTTAATTCATTCATTCAAACTCGTTGAAAGGTACAAAAATGTCCGGTTCGGAAAATGGTCATTCGGAAAATGGTCACATTTTTCCTGGATCTGCACCTGAAGCCCCACAAGGGTGGGCTAAAAGCCAGACATTATTCTGCATAGATGATAACTGGCCTCAAAAGTGGAGATGTCTTACCATGAAGTCAAAGACACTAAGACCCATCTTTTCAAAGACAATACACATGTGACCATGGTAGTTGAACCATTCAAGCATCTTGATGCACAAGCTGAAAGACATCATCAGTATGTCATATTCAAAACATTCATCAACTCAGGAGTTGATGTTCGCAGGGGAACTGTGGGACTGTTTTAGGGGGCTCCATTTCTGTCTAATTACTACAAAACAGGGGGCTCAAGTATGTTATATTTATTTGTTATAAGTATGTTATGTTATGTGCTGACAATAATTATTTAAATCACAAATATTGTTTCCAGAAGGACTAATTACAAAATGTGAACATTTTCACATGCTTGTTTGCACATCACACTTCGTTCCATAGAAAATAGGTCTGATTTGAATAATTTCCCAACAAAAAAAAACAGCATTAAAAAAAAAATCACTTCTGTCTTCACTCAACGCTTTCTGCTTTGAACGTGACATTTTTTTTAATAGGTGTATATCTGAAATAGTTTAGGAATCCATAGACCACATTTCATGTCAACAAAGTTTGTTTATAAATACACTTCTGTGTACTAAATAATACCTTGGACACTTAAATAAACAGTTATAAACAGTGTACACAACAGGAACTTCAAGAACATTTTGTGTCAGATGTTTTACTATATATATAACAAACACCAAAATAACCCAAATAATCTTACCTTTTAACATGTCTTCCTCTTTCATTGAGCTTTTCTAATACTTTAATTTCTAATTTTGCTGCTTCCCTGCAGAAGAAAAAGAAAGCAATAATGTCAGTAGACATCAAGTCTCGTTAGGAAATTTTATCATCTGAATGACAAGTTTTCAATAGAATTTCTCTGCTTGATTGAACATGGAGGCAAGTGTTTGACCATTATTTGATGGAAGATTATGAGAGTCATTACTGAGGGCAGGACAAGATTAGAATTTAATACCTGTATTTTTCAATATTCTTAATAACTTTAACAGCTACCAAATCTCCAGTTTTTCTAATGAAACAAAACAACAAATCTACATTAACAATGAAAGTGACTGAAGCTATATCAACATCCAAAACACAATAATTATTACTCAACTTACAATGTTTTTCAGTTTAGCAAATTTACGATAGTTTCGCGCGCGTGGTATGTCCTCTTATTTACCACGGTTGGCGTCATCTCATCGTCAAAATTGTTGTGGATTCACGAGGCGTAGCCGAGTGGATCCACTTAACAATTTTGACGATGAGATGGCGCCAACTGTGGTAAATAAGAGGACATACCACAAGAAACTATCGTAAATTTAAGGGTTTCCTTGTATGCAGGCATCAGATTAAATAAATTGTAGTGGCTTCATCTGCATTTAAAATTTGTTTAATGAACCAAGCTTTCGGCCATTGCGGCCATCTTCAGGGTTATGAAAGTACACAATTCCTACGTAGCTAACAGAAAGCGGTATCCATGGAATATTAACTGAACAGCGTGCGCTAACTAGATTTTAAATAGAGCGCGAGCTAGGATCAAAGTAAAAACAACAAACTATACAAAGTTACTAAACATGAGTTACAGAATGAATGAATGAATAAATAAAGCAAAATATGAATAAATGGATGGGTGGATGAAAGAATGAATGAACCAGTGAATGGATAAATGGGTGGGTAGATGAAAGAAAGAATGAATGAATGAACCAGTAAATGGATAAATGGGTGGGTAGATGAAAGAATGAATGAATGAATGAACCAGTAAATGGATAAATGGATGGGTAAATGAAAGAATGAATCAGTAAATGGATCAGTAGATGAATGAGTGAATAAATGAATGAATGAATGAACGAACGAACCAATTGATGGATAGGTGGATGAATAAATGAATAAAATAATGAATGAATGATAAAGTACAATTACATTTTCTTCAATAATGGCATATAACTATCTGGTAAAGTCCTTCCATTGTCTCTATTGAACAAGACGCTCAATGAGCGTACACTCGGGCTTATGACAAGGACAATGTCAGTTGCGTGAGGAGAGACCTGACAATGACTGACAGTTGCGTGACGAGGGAGACTATGTATATACATGTATGTGTCGAGTTCATTTGATTTGCCTTTGACTTTGAGTTCATTTGATTACCTTTTGACTTTGAGTTCAATCGATTTGATTTTGATGAGTTCGTGTAAAGGCTCGCTCTCTAGCTTCAGATCCCGAAACGTCGAGTTTGGAATCGAGTTCGAGTTCGGGTTCGAGTTACGGTTCGAACGTCGAATAAAACTATTCGACCCGTTTCTGGCGCCATCAATATGCAACCTCAAGTGACCTCAAGTACGTTTGAAAACGTATGATATACGTACTTCGAACAATCGGAGATCTTTATCGATACTCATCGATACAAATAATCTTTCTTGTCACGCAACTATCATTGTCATATTAAATACCCGACTATACGCTCATTGAGCGTCTTCTTCTGTAACAGATCCCTGAAATCTAATGACGTTTTGATTTCGATTGTATTTTTGCCGTTCACTGACCTGTTTTGAGCGTGGAAATTATGTTTTAAATAGCGCTTAACGTGGCGGTTCTAAAATTAGATCGCGTAATAAATGTATGACTCAGACAAGGATCATACAACTGTCATCCTACTGAAAAGAACACGGATTTTCGAACATTGACCTTTCTCGCCTTTGCTTTGATGTAGTTTTGAAGTACGATTTTTACGATTCCTTTTCCTTGTGAATTTTTCAAAGGTGGAATAAAATAAACATTCATCATGAGTTATTAAAAATGATATGTCTTGAGGTTGCATAGGTCAGATGGTTCTGATAACGCCCTCACGTTTGTATTTGTTAAATATATTTTAAGCGAGCTTCTAGTCCTTCTACCACTTCTAGTCATTGAACGATGAACTAGAATCCTGACCTTTTAATAGCTTGAAGATCTACAGCTGCTTTCAAAACTAAGATTCAAATCTACTTGAGTCCTGTGTGTCGTTTGTTTTTTTCTTATCTGCTGAGTAATCTTGAAACTCGATACGATTAAATACGTCGCATACTTTCGTCATTCTTTAGCCGAACAAAACTACGACTACTACTACCGAAAAACGCATTTTATAACTCGGGCTTCCTTCGGAAGGGCCCGAGTAATAACACTTTGCTATTCCGTGCAATACAAATTGATTCCAACCATCTTCTTTGCTGCCATCTTGCTTCATTCCTAAGTATTTTCGTGTCATCCCATTTGATGTTATGCCCCATTTGGTTAGCATGTTCAGACAAGGCTGATTTGTCTGTGTTTCCCAGCCTCACATTCCGTTGGTGTTCCATCTTCCTTGTCTGTAGTAAATTTCGTAAATTTGTTTTTTAAACAGACGGAGAAAACATCCGAACACGCAAATAATTTTGAAAGCAAAACTGATTCAAGCGCGCGCTAGCTCCGTTCGCGAGCGAACACACAATTTCCGTGGTATGTACTCTTATTTACCACGGCTCTAAGCCAATCAGAGAGTGAGAAACTGACTAGTTGTGGTAAAAATGTTATTTAGATCATTATTGTAATCATAAATATTTAATATTACTGAGATAATAATGAGTCCTTACTTGTCATAACATTGCAGTACTTTGCCAAACGTTCCTTCACCTAATAAACAGCTAACTTCATCTAAATAACAAAATACAAATTGCAGTTAGAACAATTCAAGTGTCGATGAAGATGATATGAAAATAGAATAAATCACCGGCAAACACTTCAGTAGAGAGAACATAATTTTGTTGTAATATTAGAATAAATAAATATTGTAGGATGAAATAATGAAGAATAAAATTGAACATAGATTTCTATGTTGAAAGGTGAATGGGAAGATGGGATTGAGATGGAATTGGATGATTGTAAGAATGTTGGTATTAAAGTTTACACTAAAGGGTTGAATAAAGTAAACGTGAGTAATACATCTTGTGTGAAGTATGTCCCCTTTTTGATAGATCAGATGTCCTTCTTTGTCGTCTAGGGTACTTGCATAACCTCGGGTCCGTTCTTCTTCATTACTCTGCTGCGTCTGAATTTTCACCGCAATTTGTTCATTCATTCAATCATTCACACATGTATTCAACAACGGCAGGATTAGGCCCGCATAGCATCGGATTTTTCATCACCATAGCCACCATAGACACCAGCAGTGTATCAGACATAAAAACAGCAAATATATACAAAGGACATAGCAAGTACATCAGAGTTTATTCAGAATAATGAAGTCAAATTTAAATGCTACACTATAGATCTTGCAAAATCAAATCTTTTGAATTTTCCAAAAATAGCCCATCGGACCAATTATATTGATTTTAGTTGAGACCATTCATTATTGTTGATATTTTGCAAGATCTGTAGCATTGGCTAGAGGCAACACAGGACATTTTTGCGGTTTTTGAACCCAAGTACCATCAGTCATCCACCTTACCTTATGTACCAATATAGCCGTACCAAATACCCCCCACATGCATAAATAATTTGTTTGCAATATTCTGAAGCATATATCTTTGATTCTCTAAAATATACGTATATTTTGGCCGAAGGATCGCTTATTTTTATCGTCAATGACTGAATGAAGCGTGCATACACTTGACAGTGATGAAAAATTACTCATGACTCATTCCATCAATCATACTTCGATGAGTACAAAATTCAAAAACCACAACAGAATTGTTTGTTATTCGTTCTAAAATGTCCTGTGTTTGCGTTTCTAAACTCTACAATTAGAGAAAGTAACAATAAAGTTCCACGAGCGAACTTATTGTACATTTTGTACATAAAATGATTTGTTTTTCGCAATAAACATTTTGTCTGATTCTTCAAAACAGCGCAATTTAACATTCGCTTTTAGAAATAGTTCTAAAAACAAAAATACTCACATGAACGCTGACTCCATCTACGCTGTCTTCGTGGACTTTGTATCGTCTATTATTGGACCGCCTAGAGCTAGTTCTATCCCGGTAATAATGCCTGTGCCTATCACGACTACGACTTCTATTTCGTTTCAAATGCCGCTTCTCGCTCGAAGGAGGCGAGCAATTTCGATCGTATCGTTCGTCTAACGGCCTTCTAGCGTAATAACTTGAAAAACTACTATCCCTAGAGTACAACGAATGCCTTCGTCTGTGAACTCTTGGCATTTTCATTGGTAAAAATCAAGTTGAAAGAGCTTCAAATTCAAATTCTAAAGCGAACACGCTCGATTATTCAACAAAATGGCGGTTCTTTATGGAATGAACCCTATGAGGTCATCACTCAATAACGACTTTTGATTGGCTAAACTACTAATCACGTGGCGAGTGCGTGTTTGAAATTTAATAGTGGCGCGCAAAGGCTATTGGGTAATATACAAAATGGCGGCCATCAGGGGAATGTCTTTGAAAAATGTTGTCAAAATACGTGGTTCGTTTTGTTCATTTGATCCAAAAACTACAACTATTAGGTAACTTTTCTTTTTATTTAAAAAAATAGTGTGAAATACTCCAGAACTATCAATCATAACCATCACCATTTACCACAAAAATCAACTTTATTATGCAACATGTAAAATCATGCCTCTCTCATTGCTCATGCACCTATCAGCAGCTTGCACAAGTAATTGAACCCCTGGCGGACCAGGATGAAACAACCTTGGCGATTCCCCCTTGTAATCCTCTGGATAGCCCGGGGACCACCCCCCTCGTGGTAGTTTATGTTGGCTACTGTGTGTTACATACAGGTAATTGCATAATGGTTGTCGGGACGAAAATCATGAAAGCTATGACCACAAGGAATTCTGGGAAATTAAAACTCTCAAATAACACCGTCAAATCATCGACCTTTTTATCCAGACTTGTAGGATCTTAGTTAAATAGCTCATTATACCTTCAAAACTATGAGAACATTGAATATATCTGTATGTAATGTGGCTCATGAACTGATTTCCCATCCACCCTTGCGGTCTCAGCTTCTATGATTTATGATTTGCAACCCGACAACGATTATGCAATTAGCTATATATCATGCATGTTTTAACACTTATTGACTGGGACCGAGGGAAACAGTATGTTTTGTGGTCCCGAGACCGCAAATGTTTCCCAAGGTCCCAGTCAATAAGTGTTTTGTTATATACCATCTGTCAAAGAACAACAAAAAGATGTTTGTTCAATGAGTTTGCAATGAGCACGTTGGTTTTCCCGCTTTTCAAGCATGTTTACCAAGGTCAATCAAGGTTAGAAAGCTCAATCAACTTCCGGTTTTGTTATTGCCGGTCCACAACATATTGTTGCCTGCTGAGAGCTGTTACCTTGGAAACATGAAAACTTGTTTATGTTCACGTGATACCCGCTTGCCCAATCAGAGCACGAGAAAAATGGACTTTGACAGTTGGTATATAACAATAAAATTAATGTTATTTCATTCCAGAGATTTTCTTCGGAGAGTCAATGCCAAGAATATGACAGAAACAAACAACAAATGTGATATAAAAATAGATGTTAAGAATGATAACTCAGAGCCATCTATAGAAGTGACATATGGTGAGTCATCCTGACACAACTCCTTACCCTTCTCTTCATGCAACTCTATATGGGATTCCTGTGTAAATGAAGGCAGAAAGACTAGGGAGAAGGGAAGGGGAGAGACTGGAGGCTTTGTTGTCACCAGTCTCCTTTCATTAGTCTATTAGCATTGGGTATTTCAGCGTACTTTTAGGAGGGGGACATAGGGCCTCGCGGTATTGTGGTATCCATCAATCGCGGTATTGTGGTATCCATCAATTATTTTTTGTGCAATATTACAGTATTTTTTATTTCAAGATGTGGTATTGTAGTATTGTCCTGGTAATGCGGTATTTGTGCTACAGTATTAGGTGAATTTCATATTTCTTTGTGATTTTCCGGTTGTTTCCAAAGCACTACTACTGAATAAAGAAACTATGATGAGTATTACAGGTGCTCTACCCACTGAGCTACTGAGGCAACTACAGAGGCATGGAGTTCAAATTAGCTCAAACGTGGAGTTCAAATTAGCTCTACTACTAAAGTTTCAAATTTCGATTTTAGATATGGTATTGCTGTATTTTTTATTTTTTGATGCGGTATTGCGGTATCAGCTACCCACTACATTCCCCTCTTTTATGACAGTGACTGTTTTTTTTTATTTTCAGCTGACAAAGAAGTACAAGTGTTGAACACTACAAACATGAAGCTAATGGACATAATTGCTCAGTTTAATCATAAATGCAGGGAAAAGGACAAGTAAATCACAAGAGAAGTGCACAGGAATTAAGTGTGGAATATGACTTCAATATGACCTCAAGCTACGAACTAAAGGACATTCAACTGAAACATTGGCATGACATTCTGTAACTCAGACAAAAATCAGTACAGTGTAGGTCATTTATGACTATAAAAATGAGAATAGATGTTTCAGCCAGTCAACAAATGATGTACATGTTACAAGTATGTTTCCTTCTCCTTAGTAACAACAGAAATCTGAAACTGCTATAAGGAGTTTAGTTACGAGGAGTTAAAGACAGCACAACCCCATTTTGAGGTCTGGCAATAAGCTCAGCAGTTGTCTTTATCATCTCGGGAGGCATCTCACACTTAAAGCTGAAGTGATGCAAAACGTAAGCCAGCACAACTTTTTCTTCAAGAAGAGCGAATCTTTGACCTGAAATTAAAACAAGAATAATATTCATTTTACAAGTAGAAAACATCTGAGGAAAGTTTGGTTATGTGCGGAGAGATAAAATGGTCTGGTGAGATGGATTTTCTAATACCTACCAATGCAGTTCCTTGGTCCAGCTGAAAAGGGAATGTAAGCATAGGGATGCCGACCTTCACAGTTCTCAGGCAGAAACCTGTCTGGGTCAAACTTCTCTGGGTCTGGCCAGACATGGGGATTATGATGTAAAGACATTGGAGCAATAGAAACTGTGACTCCCTTCGGAACTAGTATGCCATCTGAATATAAGCAGAGGAAATATACTCCTTAGGTTATATATAGGAAAAGATACAACACACAAAAGACTGACCCAGTGACTACTTGAGTGAGCGCAGAGATGCATGAAGTAAATGAAATTGAGAACTAATGGGAATTGGATGAATGGGAAAACAGTATTTTGAGCACTACAGACTTACCAATTGCTACATCTTCAACCATTTTTCTTGCAAAAAATGGAACAGATGGATGTAAGCGAAGGCTTTCCTGTAACAGTGACATATAAAAAGCATCACCTAGAAAACACGATAACATTTTCTTTTCATAGTGAAAAGTATATCATGAAAGTAGTTGTCTAATAGGACACTATCTTGGCTATGGCTTGTATTTTCAGTATTTATACCCAATATCTAAAAGTGGCAAACCATTTCTTATTCCTTGCCCTAATCGTCACATGCAAATCTCAAGTCTACATGTATTAATTATTGGTCCCATTGCAATGTTATACCTTGATAACACATTCCAAGTACTTTAGATCTTTTAATGAATCGACAGTCAGGCTTTCTGATTGAGATTCTGCAAAAAAGTTTCATCTTTGTGTTAAGATCTGCCTTTACTTTTAACTGTCAGCAGTAAGTGCAAAATAAAGAGAGTTAGCACACAATGTCTGAAGAAGAAGAAGCCTAAAATCCTATATGGATATTTACCAAAGAATGCATCCACTTCTTGTTGTGCTTTCTGTTGCACTTCAGGATGTTGTCCTAACAGAAGGATTGCCCATGATATACCAGCCGATGTTGTGTCGTGCCCCTGTAAAAAGAAAGAAATCACCCCCAAAAAGTTCAAGAAATCAAAAATGTCTAACAATTAAGTTTTGTCGCCAATCAAAAACTCCCACAAAGCTTGATCCTCTTGGGAGAGCATCTCACCTCAAACATAAATGTATCTACTTCTTCTCGAATGCCTTCTCTGTCAATTTGTCCCTCATCATAGGCATCAATCAGCAAGTCCAGGAATGCTACAAGACGGCGTTTACGTTTGCCAGTGAATTCATCCACTTGTCGATCCTCTGTTTTTGATGACTTTCTTTCAGCTATACGTTCATCTATTACCTACATAACAGAGATTAGGACAAGGAGTGAGGAAGGACAGATGGTCAGGCAAAAGGAAGGAGCTAAGCCTACATACATACATACATACATAATATATTATAAATATTACAGGTTGTTTTGAAATGCTTTGACGCTTGTCTATCCTCTAAGAAAGACAGAGTTCACAAGTTTACCATATTAGTAAAGCCATGTAAAATCTTCAGATAATGATTATGCATTCGTCCTGCTGGCGAGATGTTGTAAACCCAGTCAAGCCACAACCAAGGGGCTTTCATACGGGCCATTATGCAATCACTCATGCTGCAGTGCAAACAAATCTTTAGAATTAAATTGAGATTATGTAACTATGTTTCCAATGGAGTTGGGTCTATCATAGCTAAACGTCTACCACTGCACCTGATGATAGCATTCACGTATGTAGAATTACCATCTCTTTGAGCATCAAGAGACTTTCCCATAGATGATTCTGACATGGTAAAAATAGAGCTGACATGCAATTAAGTATAAGCAGCATAACCGAGCTGTGATGAGTCCTTACCACAAATGATGTCCAGAGTACACAGAGTAATTTTAGGGAAAATATCGATGAGACCCTCCTTACACTTGGACTGAAAATTGGAACAACACAATTTTAGTGTAATAACTTGTCTGTCATCCATGTTTAATTGCCTCGGTAATGTATGATTTAATTATCTCAAGCTGATCATTGCCATCTAATGATTAGTCTAATGATTGCCACCTCAAGAAAGAGATGTGTGTGTGTACACTACAGTGTTGATAATGGATGAGAATAGTGGTTTAGGTGAAGATAGAAAGGATAATCAGACAGAAAAGAAGGAAGAAAAGGAATGTCTGCTGAACTATTTCCTACATATCTTTCCATGCATTAAAATTAGCACAATAGGCCAAGCCGGTCTGAGCATGAGTTTTTGAAGAGTTCTGACAACCCCACTAACCTTCAAGAGTGAGACAAGAACTTTTGACTTATCTTCAAACACCTGAATGAAACCATTCAGAATCTTGAAATGAAATGTTGGGGTGATGAGCTTGCGCCGTTTCTTCCATTTTTCTCCAGTACTAAAAATTACAGAAATACCAGTGTTAAAAAGGTTTCCTTTGATCGCCAGCATTGGGCGACGACAAAGGAAATGGCTGACAAGGAGACTATAGAAGAACTTGTTTAATTGTTACTTGCATTCCTCGCTTTCTTTTCATTCGATTTTAGAATAATACTATAATAATTATGGTCGAGTTTCAATGATCACCATTGCCCTACCAGCTTTGACACTTTTTACAAGGCCAGGATATACATACCTTGTAAGTAGACCTGTAAATAGGAAAGAAAAGGAATTAGATATATTTAGAGTGATCAAAAGGATGGAGACATTACAAGAGGACTTGGTTAAAATAATTATAGTCAATCACCTGCACCATTAGCTCTCAGGCTAGTGGCCTGGGGAGGTGACATGCATAATAATAACACCAAATGATTTTAAAATATTTTTATTATTGAAATACAGTATTCAAATAAAGGAATTAATAAAAATGACTTGCTGCTTACCAGTTCCTAACCATGGGACTACCAAATCATACTCAAATGATTTAGTAATATGGCGAGAGCTGCTCAATATAATCTGTTGGAAGTATCAATAGCGAAAACAAAAATGTTAGTTTATTCATTATTTACAAGAGACAGTCGTCTGACACTCTAGTATGAGCAGCAAAGCAAAAAGGATAGTGAAGCAGATTTCATTGTAGCTGTCCAGGAGCATAGCTATATAAGCTTGTATCTGCATGTGGGGGGAGGGGTGGAGGGAGAAGAGGGAGGTTGGGCCTTTGAATTGAAATTCCCACCCCCAGGGGGTAGCTGTCATCATTTGCATTGATACATGTAGTATGATTATCATATTTTACAATACCTCAACAAACTCTGGTTTGAATGTGAACACAAAAGGATGAAATGAGCCAAACCACATGCAAAATACACCTTTGTCCCAAGCATCCTTGGACCACTGAAACAACTGATTGTAAAATTCTAAAACATAATGAAAACATAATGAAAAACAACAAATAAAACAACAACATAATTATAATAAAATAATTAATTCAATTAATCAACTTTATTTACAGAGGGTGACAACATGTACAGTTTTCACTGGCAAATTATTGATAAAATAATAATCAATAAATTATTATTCACATTGATCATTTCCAATTTCTCAGAACTTCAATAAACATAAGTGAAACAATGTTTTTTTTCTTCTATTTACATATTTACTAGTATTTATTTCCCTCTGATACCTGATCCGTCCTTCTTGAACAAGAGTGCGTTTCCAAACGGAAAGGTTTGCTTTGGACCAGCAAAACGTCTGACTGTCTTGAGAGACAGCCACTTTTTCCTTACCACAAGTGTTATATACAACAGCACGAGTGCTGACAGACCAATCAATGCAGCAAGCCAAATTTCCCTTTTTCTCGGTCCCGCACGGTCCATGTTGATGGAATTATACCAGAGTTATGTGGACGGTGTCTGAGTTCTATACGAGACGTCACTGATAGAAATTATATATCGCTATGGGAATATATAGTAGTGTTTCAGCAGAGAAACGTAGTCATTCCACAACGATGGACTATTGTTTGACGAGGGTGGAGGCTAGCTAGCAGGCCCAAACAAAGCGTGACCTGAAATCCGAAATGTAAACGTAAAATGACAAAAAGACACTTTGCTTGCAATGAGATATCCAAATACTGTCAGCACTCGGCACGTACATGTACGTACTGTACCGGCGTCTGATACAGCTGTAACATGAGGAGGTATACATATAGGTACCCATCTGCAATCGGAACAGCCCTACTAAGTGCTAACGCGACAATAAAATAGTGATTTCTCGAAAATAGAAATACGTTCTGCATATCTAATAATCAGCCGCTTGCAAAGTTGCAAATGTATTGTTTACTTTTAAAATGTGCAAATAATGGATCCTGACGTACACGCGACCTTGAATGGCATTGCCTCGATCTCGTGGTCTCGATCTCGTGTGTATCTGGACTCGATGATTGAGTGTCAAGTATGTCGTGATCTTGGCCTTGTGGTAGTTGTTAGGTTATGTTGATCGATTCTGACCGTCACTCTACCTTCTAAACATGGATTATATCACATCGAAAGCGACAGTATTCGAGCACTACGACGCACTATTCATTTGTGCTCCAATCGTCATCATTTTGTTGGTGATTGTTCTCTGGCAAAAGCAGGTTAATAAAGTGAAGATTATGGACAAATTCCCGGGACCTAAAAAGAATTTATTGTTTGGGAATTCGCTACAGTTTCAACGAGATCCAAGTGGTAAGTAGAAGGTTGTTTTTCTGTGCACTATTGCCGAAACAGCTCATCATCATATGATCGTGACTCGAGCGAGCACCCACTGTCTTCACAGCCGGATTTTATAGTCCAAAACACGCTCTCGATCTCTCAACAGGACTCAGGAGTCAACGTGTTGCGTGACGAAACTAAAGCTGGTATGAAGACTAAACTGACGAGTCCTTATCATCTAGAACAATTATTGTTCTCTTTTATAAATTAGCTTTCTTGGGATGGGTGGGGAAGGGGGTGGGGATGGGGGTGGGGACCGAGGGTGGGGAAAGGGTTGTGTGGAAGGTGGTGGAGGGGGAGGACAAAGAAGGGGGGTCGCGATGAAGGAAAGGTCAGGGGAAGGGGTTGTGGGGAAAGTATGGCCAATTACAAGCCAGTAGCCAAAAAACATCTGTTTTGTATGCATTAATTTTGTTAGTGCAGATCAAGCCATATAATAAACATCTTATTATAAAGTATTTAAAATCTCCACCCCCCCCTGTTAATTTCTGACAAGTCCCTAATTTCTCTACAGATTTCCGTGATCAGGTGCTTGGTTGGTCAAAGGATTACATGGACAAAGGTGCTTTCTGCATGTGGCTGACTCCTTTTCATCCTTTCCTGTACATGTACAAACCTGAATATGCAGAGGTACAAATGTATTCATAGACTAAAGTTTTATATAGTATGTATCATGATATTATTATCTTTAGAGTACACACACTTAAACTGTGCAACATAAATGGTGCTATTTAGTACTAAATAGTGATATTTCTATTGTTTTCTATTGTTTAATTAGCGCTATTTAGTGTTATTTAGTATAAAATGTTGCACAGTTTAATTGTTTGTACTCTATCTTTATCTCTACAGATATTATTAAACAACTCTCGTCAAATCAGTAAATCATATGAGTATACATTTGTGCATCCATGGCTTGGTACAGGTAAATAATTATTATTGATAAAATAATTATAATAATAACTAATATATTAATCCATATATTATGAATCAGTTTTTAAATACTTTTGATTGTGTATTTGATTTATTTTTATTGAAGAACATAATAATGAATGGGTGGATGGATGAATGAATTAATAATAATATAATAATTAATAATATAAAATTATAATAAATGAATATTATTAACAGTGGTTTTTTTTTCTTTTTCTGTACTCTTGAGTCTTGGATAATCCATTCTATTCTGCTACACGAGTGCTATATACAATATATTTAACTGTGCTGTAGCAATTAACAATGGGTTATCCAAGACTAGAGTACAAAGCAACGACAAACAGGACTTCTTACCAGGTTAGTGATGTTTTACTGTGTGTATGTTTTTATTTTTCTGTGATTAAAACAAAGCAGTGGTTTAATACATCAATTAAACTATCTTATGATCTCAACTTTAATACAGTACTAGTGATAAATGGAAAAGTCGCCGCAGACTGATAACTCCTACATTCCACTTCAAGATTCTTAATGAGTTTATCCAAGTGTTTGAAGAGCAGGCAGAAGTACTTGTGTCTATTTTGAAGGTAAACCAGATTTACTTAATGCTGTGTTTTCATTTGAGCACTCTACAAAGGTACAATTAAATCAGACAACACTAAACTTTATAACTGCTCCAGAAACAGAATACAGGGTAGCAAAGGGGTTACGTGTGACGGTCTATCCATGACGCATGATTTGACCAGCATCAATCGTGAAATTCATAGAAATTAGAGCGCGCAATGCGTTAATTTATGTTTCAATGTGATGCGTGATTGTCCCTTTTGATCAACTGTGATTCGTGATTTACCTCTGTTATGTTCTGTGAAACATGAACATTTAGGATCTAAACATTTTCACATGTGAAATTCCAAAATTTTCGCTGGCGCTCATCATTCGTGAATTTAGGACATTTTGGTCCATGACACATGAATTTACAAAAAATGGCCCGTGAAGCATGATCATGACCCTGCCAGTTTGCTACCCTTAGAATACATACATGTAGTCTTCTTGGTAAAATCTCTCAACACTACATTATTCTATACATCATACATCATCACCATCATCATCATCATCATCATCATCATCATCATCATCATCATCATCATTATTATTATTATTAATTATTATTATTCACCTGGACTAGCTATAGCTAATAACTCATATCAATATCATATAGTTTCAGTGCAACAAAGGACCTTTGGATATATTCCCCAGATTAACAAAGTGCGCACTGGACATTATTTGTAGTAAGTTCATGAAACTAAAATATTTCAGCTAGCCGTTGTAAAATCAGACATGATTAATATTAGGGGTGCCGAATGGTCCCCGCAAAAAGCCAGAGTCTCGCAAAATTTTGGTCAAATTTCGCAGGTCTCGAAGTCTTGTTTTTTCGCAAAAAGCCGTCTCAGAGTCTCGAATTTTGAAAACAAATGAAATCGGTGGAAAAGCGTCTCGGGCTCGCAAAAATATGCCTTGTCTCGGAGTTTCGCAAAGTCTCGCCTTGACCATTCAATACCCCTATTATTAAAAAGGAGGTGCCTTCTTTGGGAGGTTTACTAGATAAGCAATATTGTTTTAGTGGAAAAAGAAACGTTCAGGTCGTTCGGGATGTGTCACCTTACAGCATTTTGCGAAATCTGCACTTTGCACGAAAAATTTGTTTCATTACACAAATTACATGTAAGTGCAGATTCAGTTGCAAAATGCTGTAAGCCTTGTGGGAGATGTTGATCAGTAGAGGTTTGACTGTAATATTGTAATATATAGCTAATACCCTATCGGCTATGTTTGTATTATTCTTTCTTCTTAATTAATTATATTATTGAAAATCCTGTGGTATTGAAAAAATAAATTGAATTGAATTGAATATTCATATTTTAAGAATCATCTATGGGCAAGTCTATCAATTCACAAAAGGATGGTAACTTAACATATGTCAATGCAGTTACAAGGTATTGTTTGAAAAGCAAAATAATATACTTGCCATTCAGGTTGTCAATTTGTTTCAATATTATTGATTCTTGTACCAAACGTAATACTGTACTGCTGGTGACTTTGTACAGTGGACTGAGGGATGTGGGAACTTTAGAGTACAATTTGGTCTTCAATTTTTGTTTCTACCTCATCTGTCCCTGTCCTTCCTGCAGATCAGAAGAAATATACAATTGTGTTGTGTTGTGTTGTGTTGTACGTGTTGTATTGTGCTGTGCTGTGCTGTGTTGCACTGTGTTGTTGGTTGTGCTGTGCTGTACGTGTTGTATTGTGTTGTGCTGTGCTGTGTTGCACTGTGTTGTTGGTTGTGCTGTGCTGTACGTGTTGTATTGTGTTGTGCTGTGTTGTTGGTTGTGCTGTGCTGTGCTGTACTGTGTTGTGTTGTGCTGTACGTGTTGTATTGTGCTGTGCTGTGCTGTGTTGCACTGTGTTGTTGGCTGTACTGTACTGTACTGTGTTGTGTTGTGTTGTAATATTCCTTTCTTTTCAAATGGTTTTCAGAATCAGTGAACTCGTCCAAGTTCGTCAAAAAAGTCCCTGGTTGTGGCCTGATGTGATTTACAACCTCACACCATCAGGACGGCAACATAACAAGTACCTTCAAATTCTCCATGGTTTTACAAATAGGGTAAGGGCACATATATGCTGCGGAAAGACTACGCAAACTATTCCAACTTCCACATGCTTTTGGCATTCATATGGGTGGTGTCATTACAGAAATGCGAGAATACGGCTCCATTTTACTTTTCTTTGTCAAGGTAATTGACGAGCGCATGAACGAGAGAAAGTCTTCCGGACGCATTGAAGAAGAGCCACAAGTGGATCAATTCACTGGCAAGCGTAAACGACGTCCTCTAGCTTTCCTGGACCTACTACTTGACGCCTATGATGATGGACAAATTGATAGAGAAGGCATTCGAGAAGAAGTAGATACATTCATGTTTGAGGTGACATGGACATTTTTGGTTGCTGCAATGTATACCCTTGTACCATCATGATCTTGTATTGAAATATTAAATGCTATGGGTGTATGCTATGGGTGTACGCTATGGGTGTATGCTATGGGTTGCTATGGGTGTATGCTATGGGTGTATGCTATGGGTGTATGCTATGGGTGTACGCTATGGGTGTACGCTATGGGTGTATGCTATGGGTGTATGCTATGGGTGTACACTATGGGTGTATGCTATGGGTGTACACTATGGGTGTATGCTATGGGTGTACGCTATGGGTGTATGCTATGGGTGTATGCTATGGGTGTCTGCTATGGGTGTCTGCTATGGGTGTATGCTATGGGTGTATGCTATGGGTGTACGCTATGGGTGTACGCTATGGGTGTACGCTATGGGTGTATGCTATGGGTGTATGCTATGGGTGTATGCTATGGGTGTACACTATGGGTGTATGCTATGGGTGTACGCTATGGGTGTATGCTATGGGTGTACGCTATGGGTGTATGCTATGGGTTGCTATGGGTGTATGCTATGGGTGTCTGCTATGGGTGTCTGCTATGGGTGTATGCTATGGGTGTATGCTATGGGTGTATGCTATGGGTGTATGCTATGGGTGTATGCTATGGGTTGCTATGGGTGTATGCTATGGGTTGCTATTGGTGTATGCTATGGCCTGTATGATATGGGTGTATGCTATGAGTGTCCGTTGGGTGTATGCTATGGGTGTACGCTATGGGTGTATGCTATGGGTTGCTATGGGTGTATGCTATGGGTGTATGCTATGGGTGTATGCTATGGGTGTACTGCTATGGTTTGCTATGAGTGTATGCTATGGGTGTATGCTATGGGTGTATGCTATGGGTGTATGCTATGGTTTGCTATGAGTGTATGCTATGGGTGTACGCTATGGGTGTATGCTATGGGTGTACGCTATGGGTGTATGCTATGGGTTGCTATGGGTGTACGATATGGGTGTATGCTATGGGTGTACGCTATGGGTGTATGCTATGGGTTGCTATGGGTGTATGCTATGGTTTGTTATGAGTGTATGCTATGGGTGTACGCTATGGGTGTATGCTATGGGTGTATGCTATGGGTGTACGCTATGGGTGTATGCTATGGGTGTATGCTATGGGTGTATGCTATGGTTTGCTATGAGTGTCTGCTATGGGTGTATGCTATGGGTTGCTATGGGTGTACGCTATGGGTGTACGCTATGGGTGTATGCTATGGTTTGCTATGAGTGTATGCTATGGGTGTACGCTATGGGTGTATGCTATGGGTGTACGCTATGGGTGTATGCTATGGGTTGCTATGGGTGTACGCTATGGGTGTATGCTATGGGTGTACGCTATGGGTGTATGCTATGGGTTGCTATGGGTGTATGCTATGGTTATGAGTGTATGCTATGGGTGTACGCTATGGGTGTATGCTATGGGTGTATGCTATGGGTGTACGCTATGGGTGTATGCTATGGGTGTATGCTATGGGTGTATGCTATGGTTTGCTATGAGTGTCTGCTATGGGTGTATGCTATGGGTTGCTATGGGTGTACGCTATGGGTGTACGCTATGGGTGTATGCTATGGGTGTATGCTATGGGTGTATGCTATGGTTTGCTATGAGTGTATGCTATGGGTGTACGCTATGGGTGTATGCTTTGGGTGTACGCTATGGGTGTACACTATAGGTGAGTATGCTTTTATTCTATCAGGGACACGATACAACAGCTGCCGCCATGACATTTGCAACACTGTTATTAGGACTACATCCAGATGTCCAACAGAAAGCGCAAGAAGAAGTGGATGCATTTTTTGGTAAATATCGCAGCCTTGCTGTGATGGTAATGAAGAGAGAATAATGAGATGGTGGTAGTGATGATTATGATGATGAGAATGGTTGATGATGATGACGAAGACGATAATGATGATGAACATGGTGTTGACGTTGCGATGATGGCATGAACTACCGGTATATCTTTTTCTACTTTTCAGAGTCTCGTCCAGGGACCCTTACAGTCGATTCCCTGAAGGATTTGAGATACTTGGAATGTATCATCAAGGTAAATTTTCTAACCTTTTTACAATATTTGTAAAGTGTGAACGACAACCAAGATGTCCTCATTACCTTAATTGTATTTATGATAGGAAGCCCTTCGCTTGTATCCATCGGTACCTTTCTTTGCAAGGCAGCTTTCAGAAGATCTAAAAATTGGTAAGTTCATCAAAAATTGTTGTCATTGTCTTCGCGTTTTGTACTTTTTGTATGAACTGCACATCTCAGTCGATCCTAATATCTAACATTTTTTGTGTGATTAAATATTATTTAATATACCAGTACATACTTCATATGTTCTCTTGTTTGTACCTAGATGGAATTTTAGTACCCAAAGGAACGACAGTGGGCGTGGCCCCTGTCTCCTTGCATCAGAACCCCACTGTCTGGCCAGACCCAGAGAAGTTTGACCCAGACAGGTTTCTGCCTGAGAACAGTGAAGGTCGGCATCCCTATGCTTTTGTACCCTTTTCAGCTGGACCAAGGAACTGTATTGGTAGGTAGTATTCTCATTTATAAACCAACCATAAACGGCTGCCAGCGCTGAGGAATTTCAAGTTGAATTTGAATTTCCAACCTATTTCTATTCTGTTGACGCGGCTGCACTACTGTGACCGCATCTCCATTCACAGCGTACCAGTATTCGCCTACTAGTATTCGCCTTGTCATGTGCATTTATTCATGTTTATTTTTTATCTCTTTTCAAACAGAAATAATAATAATAATAATAATTCAATACTTATATAGCGCAAAAATTACATGTATATGATCTAATGCGCTTTACAGAATAAAATAAAAACAAAAGGCAATGTATCCCGGCGTGCAGAGCATCTTGGGTGAAAAACTACCTTTAATGCCTTTTTACACCCAGGCCCATGGCAAACAATTCTCAAGTCAATTTTGTTTTCAGAGACTTAATTATAAAATGGCAACTTTTGAAAACGCTCTTCCGTTTTGGTTGAATTATTAATAATATTGTTATTTGTTTGTTTCCTATTAATTTCAGGTCAGCGGTTTGCTGTTCTCGAGGAAAAGGTGGTCTTAGCGTATGTTTTACGTCATTTTAATGTGAAATCACAACATTCCCGCGATGAGATCAGAGTATGTGCTGAGATTATTACAAGACCTCAAGCTGGGATTACAGTGACTCTGAGTCCACGCAACTAGAAACTAATGGAACTGAACCCTTTATTTGACATTATTATCTAGTTATACCATTAGTGCACAGTAGTATATCTCATATAACAGTATTTTTACACATAACCAAGCCAATCACAATATTGCAAGACAAATCTAGTGAACAATGGAACCGTTCATAAGCGACCACCACCCTGTTTGACTGATAAATTAGGAAAAACAGACTGACTTAGTGGTCGCTTAAGAGAGGTTCCATTGTAGAGTGCAAACAATAGAGTGGTTTTCATAAACCCGTGAAATACACTTTAGCGTATGCACTACTTCACTCTAATTCTTTTGTTTTCTATTGTATTAATCTGACTATTACACTCTATTTAGTACACTTTGTTTCACAGGTTAATGAAAACCTGGCACTCTATATCCGTGAAACAGTACTAACTAATTAGTACTAAATAGCACTGATGTAGTGAACATATTGTACTTATATTATATTCTGACCACACCAGGTCGTTAGTAGTTGTGATATAAAACCATTTGTATATTCAAGTATTATTCTAAACATTTTCATTATAAAATGCAAGTGTTGGATAGTCCGTTCTCGGACAGAGCAAAGTCCTCACTGTTCAGATAGGATTTCACAATCAATCAATCATTTATTTATCCACATAACGCCTATGAGCATTTAGCATACTCGATGAAGTGCGTACGTGCCTAATATAAAAACTATAAAATATTGATCAATAATAATCATCAATTTAGCCAGTGTGATAAACATATGTACCCAGGGCTAGCCTGGAGTCGGTGTATATATTCACAACTACCAACGAGAACGTAAAAAAATTGGACAACAGATATACCTTTGTTTAATTTCATGGGTCATTCTCTGGATTGATACCCTGCTCCCAGAGGCACTGACATACACTCTCTCTACCGTATTTTAAAGCCGCAAAGCGGTGTTCAAGTACCCTGGGTTCCAGAGGCGTGGTCGAAAGAGTGTATGTCGTTGCCTCTGGGACCAGGGTACTGGATTGAGGCTAAGGCTGAGCAAATGCAGGTTTTCCAAAGCAGCACAACGCGCTGTCTGAATCAACTCGAAACTGGAGTATTATTGGCCGCAGAATGTACCAAGTGTTTTAAAACGAAGCACGAATGATGGTTGCTGAGAATGTGATGGTATATATACACCTAATTACATAACCGTGGTCGAGTTGAAATACATGGAACCTATGACCACAAGGGTGTCAGGCAAATTCATTGGAAGACTGGTGTTATAACCATTGACATGGCAGTTCTTATATTTTGATGATATTATCTCCAATTTAAAAACTGTAGCCTATCCAATGTACTGGAGAAAGAACATTGAATCCATTCAAGTGATATTTCCACTAGTCTTTCATTAACAAACACCTTGTAACTAATTCAGCCAATCAAAGCACTCAAACCCAGTCTTCCAATATTTGCCACAGAACGGATATAACGCTGGCTCATTAACTACTTCCCAGACACCCTTGTGGTCGTAGCTTCAACTCAACAACAATTACGCTATTTGGTATATAGCTAATTGCATAATCGTTGTCGGGTCGAAAATCATGAAAGCTGTGACCACAAGGAATTCTGGGAAATTAAAACTCAAATAACACCGTCAAATCATCGACCTTTTTATCCAGACTTGTAGGATCTTAGTTAAATAGCTCATATACCTTCAAAACTACGAGAACATTGAATCTATCTGTATGTAATGCGGCTCATGAACTGATTTCCCATCCATCCTTGCGGTCTCAGCTTCTATGATTTATGATTTTCAACCCGACAACGATTATGCAATTAGCTATATAATATAAGAACAAATATATAAATAACACTGACGCATATCGTCATGTTCAAATGTGGATTATAGAAACTATACTCTTGAAAGCTTGAACTTTTAAAACTAATAATCTAGCTGCTTGATCAATCGTTAGTTTGACGCAGTAAAAATATAAAAATAGAATTCATCTTTCACAGTTTGGACCTTGTTTCGTCTTGGTGCAAAGAGAAGCCGAAAAAATACAATCGAAAAAACGATAGAATTAAAACGCGAAAACGAGAAATAACCAAGACAGAAAATTCACTGAAAACAAGTATAAAATAACGGTCAGCGGGTACCGGATATAAACTATACATCAATCATATAACACCACTGCGTAGACTGACTATTCCACATTCGTTCCTCTCTCTATTGATTCTTTCAGTCGTTTCATCCACCTACAAAGAAATTACAATTGTTTTGTTGAAAACATGATACGAGTTTTCAAAAGTTTGCGTTTTCGATGAAGCGTTTTCGATAAAAACGATATCGTCGCCGTGTGGAGCGACATTAAAACGCAAAAACGAAAATATTGCATAGTTATCTCTACACTAGTCCCAGTTCCAGTCGGTCAGGTTGCGCGCGGGGCGAAACAGGAGTCTGGGACTGGACTAGATCTGAGTGTGTAGAGATTTCATCATACCTTTCTCTGTCATTCTCAGTTTCTGCTGAGAAGTGGAAAGTTCTCATTGACTCGTCTGGTGGGTTGCCATAGAAACAGAAATGCCTACCACGTTTTCCGCCACTATTTATCTGGTACCCAAGAAGCTTTGCGACCCCTAACGCGGTGGTATTCGACATATCAGAATAGTAGTATAGATAGCCGTTTTTGAGAACACAGTAACGTCGTTTCCAGAGTTTAATGTTATGCCCTTTTTTGGACAGGTAACCATGGCATTCGGGATCTTTGATTGACAGGGCTGGTATGCTGACGTTATGGACATTGCCCTCAAGGATTTGAAAACTTAACTAAAAGAAAAGTAAATAAATGTTGTCAGGTTTGAGAACGCGAGATCTTGAAATCATCACCATGCAATACATAGACCGAGGGCGACTTCCCATGTCCTAGTCTCCAATCCCTCCGAGCCGGCCTAGCCTGCATAGCTGGCCCTTCAGGGAAAGGAAAGGGGAGAGGACGCAGGAAAGGTACTGCCCTGCCCTTTCCTTTTCCTTTCTCTCCCCTTTCCTTTTCCTTTCTCTCCCCTTTCCTTTTCCTTTCTTTCCCCTTTCGTTTTCCTTTCTCTCCCCTTTCCTTTTCCTTTCTCTCCCCTTTCGTTTTCCTTTCTCTCCCCTTTTTTCCTTTTCCTTTCTCTTCCCTTTCCTTTTCCTTTCTCTCCCCTTTCCTTTTCCTTTCTTTCCCCTTTCGTTTTCCTTTCTCTCCCCTTTCCTTTTCCTTTCTCTCCCCTTTCGTTTTCCTTTCTCTCCCCTTTCCTTTTCCTTTATCTCCCCTTTCCTTTTCCTTTATCTCCCCTTTCCTTTTCCTTTCTCTTCCCTTTCCTTTTCTCTCCCCTTTCCTTTTCCTTTCTTTCCCCTTTCGTTTTCCTTTCTCTCCCCTTTCCTTTTCCTTTCTCTCCCCTTTCCTTTTCCTTTCTCTCCCCTTTCCTTTTCCTTTCTCTCCCCTTTCCTTTTCCTTTCTCTTCCCTTTCCTTTTCCTTTCTCTCCCCTTTCCTTTTCCTTTCTCTCCCCTTTCGTTTTCCTTTCTCTCCCCTTTCGTTTTCCTTTCTCTCCCCCTTTCCTCTTTTCCTTTCTCTCCCCTTTCCTTTTCCTTTCTCTCCCCTTTCCTTTTCCTTTCTCTCCCCTTTCCTTTTCCTTTCTCTCCCTTTCCTTTCCTTTTCCTTTCTCTCCCCTTTCCTTTTTCTCCCCTTTCATTTTCCTTTCCCTTGCCTTTCGTTTTCCTTTCCCTTCCCTTTCGTTTTCCTTTCCCTTTCGTTTTCCCTTCCCTTTCGTTTTCCTTTCCCTTCCCTTTTGTTTTCCTTTCCCTCCCCTTCGTTTTCCTTTCCCTCCTATTTCCTTTTCCCTCCCCTTTCCTTTTCCCTTCCCTCCCTTTCCTTTTCCCTTCCCTCCCCTTTCATTTTCCCTTCCCTCCTCTTTCCTTTTCCCTTCCCTCCCCTTTCCTTTTCCCTTCCCTCCCCTTTCCTTCTCCCTTCCCTCCCCTTTCCTTCTCCCTTCCCTCCCCGTTCCTTTTCCCTTCCCTCCCCTTTCCTTTTCCCTTCCCTCCCCTTTCCTTTTCCCTTCCCTCCCCTTTCCATTTCCCTTCCCTCCCCTTTCCATTTCCTTTCCCTCCCCTTTCCTTTTCCCTTCTCACCCCTTTCCTTTTCCCTTCCCTCCCCTTTCCTTTTCCTTTCCCTCACCTTTCCTTTTCCTTTCCCTCCCCTTTCCTTTTCCAAAAAATATTAATCCCAGCTCAAACATAAGCACAATAGTTGCTTTTTCAGCCAGGCGTTACTTACTCCAGTAGCTGACACGTTTGTTGAAGCTCTCATCAGTGCAATCATCCATTCTCTCATCTCATCATCACTGGCAGCAGAAAGATGATACGTTCTTGCGCCACCTTTGTTTAGTTTAAAGCAATACTTCTTGCTAGAATCAGGTGCCTTGGTGACCGAGTAATTACATAACACTATAACTCCACAAGGGACTTTATCTTTGGAATTCTTGTAATAATACAAGCAGTTATCTTCCTTAAGCACAAACCTGGGAAATAGTAGTAACAACTATTACTTGATTTGACCTGAGGGTTTTTAAGGCACCAGTCTAGAACCCAACCTTACTTATGAACAAACAGGTTTCTTCCTTGAATACAAACATCTAGGAACAACTATCACTTGATTTGACCTGTGCCGAGGGTTTTTAAGGCACCAGTCTAGAACCCAACCTTACTATGAACAAACAGGTATCTTCCTTGAATACAAACATCTAGGATGGTATGCGGGAAACAACTATTTGTGGCCGGGGAGGATTCGTTTAAAATCAGTAGATTTGAAAAACTTGGATTGAAACTGGTCTTCATCCATTGAAAGCAGCTCCTTTGTACTAAGTAAGCGTCGTAAGCATCGGATTCGCAAGAAGCTTACGATCTAGTGTGAATAAAAACAACGCAATCGTAAGAAAAAGAAAACCTTCTGATCCTTACGATTCCAATTCCGTCACCTTTCTGCTTCCGATTCCAATATGTAGTTCATACTGGTCACAAGCTCCTCTTACGATTCCGATTATTAGTTCATACTGGTCACAAGCTCCTCTTACGATTCCGATTATTAGTTCATACTGGTCACAAGCTCCTCTTACGATTCCGATTATCAGTTCATACTGGTCACAAGCTCCTCTTACGATTCCGATTATTAGTTCATACTGGTCACAAGCTCCTCTTACGATTCCGATTATTAGTTCATACTGGTCACAAGCTCCTCTTACGATTCCGATTATTAGTTCATACTGGTCACAAGCTCCTCTTACGATTCCGATTATTAGTTCATACTGGTCACAAGCTCCTCTTACGATTCCGATTATTAGTTCATACTGGTCACAAGCTCCTCTTACGATTCCGATTATTAGTTCATACTGGTCACAAGCTCCTCTTACGATTCCGATTATTAGTTCATACTGGTCACAAGCTCCTCTTACGATTCCGATTATTAGTTCATACTGGTCACAAGCTCCTCTTACGATTCCGATTATTAGTTCATACTGGTCACAAGCTCCTCTTACGATTCCGATTATTAGTTCATACTGGTCATAAGCTCCTCTTACGATTCCGATTCCGATTATTAGTTCATACTGGTCACAAGCTCCTCTTACGATTCCAATTATTAGTTCATACTGGTCACAAGCTCCTCTTACGATTCCGATTATTAGTTCATACTGGTCACAAGCTCCTCTTACGATTCCAATTATTAGTTCATACTGGTCACAAGCTCCTCTTACGATTCCAATTATTAGTTCATACTGGTCACAAGCTCCTCTTACGATTCCGATTATTAGTTCATACTGGTCACAAGCTCCTCTTACGATTCCGATTATTAGTTCATACTGGTCACAAGCTCCTCTTACGATTCCAATTATTAGTTCATACTGGTCACAAGCTCCTCTTACGATTCCGATTATTAGTTCATACTGGTCACAAGCTCCTCTTACGATTCCAATTATTAGTTCATACTGGTCACAAGCTCCTCTTACGATTCCAATTATTAGTTCATACTGGTCACAAGCTCCTCTTACGATTCCGACTCCGATTATTAGTTCACACTGGTCATAAGCTCCTCTTACGATTCCTATTATTAGTTCATACTGGTCACAAGCTCCTCTTACGATTCCGATTCCGATTATTAGTTCACACTGGTCACAAGCTCCTCTTACGATTCCTATTATTAGTTCATACTGGTCACAAGCTCCTCTTACGATTCCGATTCCGATTATTAGTTCACACTGGTCATAAGCTCCTCTTACGATTCCTATTATTAGTTCATACTGGTCACAAGCTCCTCTTACGATTCCGACTCCGATTATTAGTTCACACTGGTCACAAGCTCCTCTTACGATTCCTATTATTAGTTCATACTGGTCACAAGCTCCTCTTACGATTCCGATTCCGATTATTAGTTCATACTGGTCACAAGCTCCTCTTACGATTCCGATTATTAGTTCATACTGGTCACAAGCTCCTCTTACGATTCCGATTATTAGTTCATACTGGTCACAAGCTCCTCTTACGATTCCGATTATTAGTTCATACTGGTCACAAGCTCCTCTTACGATTCCGATTATTAGTTCATACTGGTCACAAGCTCCTCTTACGATTCCGATTATTAGTTCATACTGGTCACAAGCTCCTCTTACGATTCCGATTATTAGTTCATACTGGTCACAAGCTCCTCTTACGATTCCAATTATTAGTTCATACTGGTCACAAGCTCCTCTTACGATTCCGATTATTAGTTCATACTGGTCACAAGCTCCTCTTACGATTCCAATTATTAGTTCATACTGGTCACAAGCTCCTCTTACGATTCCAATTATTAGTTCATACTGGTCACAAGCTCCTCTTACGATTCCGATTATTAGTTCATACTGGTCATAAGCTCCTCTTACGATTCCGATTATTAGTTCATACTGGTCACAAGCTCCTCTTACGATTCCAATTATTAGTTCATACTGGTCACAAGCTCCTCTTACGATTCCGATTCCGATTCCGACGCTAGTGTGAACCAGAATCCGTGCGCTGTGTTGGAAGGTGTTGACATCGTGCGCGCGATATCTTAGGTCCCTTACCATCTTTTTCTCCAATTCCTTGGTGTTAGTCCAGATCCACCTAATTTCAGGAGGTATCCTTTCACGGACACTTTACCTGGAAATTACCGATAATGTTACATTATTGTTTACTTTTTGTTTTTCAAATTGACGAAATGAAATTCGGAAAGAAAAGGAGAGCAACAGAATGGAAATGAACGGAAACGAAGGAAATTAGGAAACGAAACAAAAAGATGAGATAGAAAATAAGAGCAACGGAAACAAAGGGAATATGAAAGAGAAGTAGCAGAGAAATAGAATGGAAACGAACGGAAAGGGAAGGAAATTAGGAAACGAAACGAAAGATGAGATAGAAAATAAGAGCAACGGAAACAAAGGGAATATGAAAGAGAAGTAGCAGAGAAATAGAATGGAAACGAACGGAAAGGGAAGGAAATTAGGAAACGAAAGATGAGATAGAAAATAAGAGCAACGGAAACAAAGGGAATATGAAAGAGAAGTAGCAGAGAAGCCGTAACAATATACCACTTACTTGGGTCCTCACTGTCTTCCCGCTTAAGTTCTACACTTGTCCTATATTCTCTCTCAGAAACTGTCGATGAATTTGAACCCATGCGATTACGGTCCACTGACAGTAGGTTAGCACTATTCGCCGAAGATAAATCAGACACAGAACCACTATCGAAAGCAACATCGTCGTCTAAGTCGTCCATTGATTTGGCATCTGAATCTATTCCCTCATCTGATAAACCTGAAGAATCATGCCGTATGGCATCACCATCAGCATCATCCAATGATTCGAGACTTTTGCGTTCTGATATACCACTCTCATCAGTCATAAGGATTTCAATTTCAGGAGTAGAGGGATCAGGATGAGTATCGTCATTGCTCACATCCTCAGAAGAATTGACTTGAGAATTATTTGTTTGAGAATCCACAAGGGAGGGACCATCTTCTTGATCTGGTCGTATTTGTCCTTCATCTGCACAAGTATTATCTTCAGAAATGTTGCTATCTGCTTCATTTTTCTGATGAATGTCATCTTTTTCCTGAAATTTTGCGTTTTCGTCTGTAGTTGAATCACTTTCTTGCAATGATTTTGTTTTCTCCTGAGATGTTTCATCATTGGTATCTTCATTAGAGTTAGATGTCGTTTTTAGTTCGTCTTTAGATCGTCCTGCTGTTTCTTCATCGTTGTCATTACAGCGACTGTTTTCCAGGTTTTCCACGTCTTCCTTTCTTTCCATGTCTTTGTTATCCTGCTTCTCACTATGCATTTCAACAATTTGTATCACCACTTCATTGTCTGCAGTGTTTGTTTCAGAATTTATAGATTTGGTAGCATCTGCACTGCACTCTATATTTGTTCCTTCACTGGAAGGGATATCAGACGTGTTGGAGGGAGTTGAGGCATCATCCCCACCATCTTCCCACGTACCAGCAACTTTCTCACCTTCACCCCTTTGAGCTTCATTGTTAGTGCTCGCAAGAGAACTGTCTTCGTCGTTTCCTTTTTCTGGGTGTTTGACAATGCTATCTTCATCACTGTTGCAACTCTCAGTACTAGACGACATCATCAAACTCAGTTGGTTCTCAAGATCTGATAACTGCACTACTGCTTTGGACAATCTTTTGGTAATATTTGATTCTTCCTCAGTTGAACCTTTGTTAGATATGTCACTATTATTCTCTCCACCTTTTGAATTATTCCCTGCTGGATGTTGACTAGAAAGTTCTTGGCTATTCTCACTTTCAGAAGCTACAGTAGGGTTATCAACGATTACGTCAGGCTCATCAGATGTGCTAGAGTTCTTTTCCTCTTTTTCATCAACATCTTCTTTTATGATTCTTCCATCCGCCATCTCAACTCCTGCTCCATTGGACTCTCTTTGGATGTTCTCAGCATTGTTTGCTATATCTATAAAAGAGTCAAACAATTCTTTGGCCTCCTGGTCTTCCCAATCTTCGCCCTGCTCGAGTTGATCTTCAGATGATGCCATATTGTAGTGTGATTATTATACTAACTGTGGTACATTACAAACTGAAGGGTACAATATGAATCTGAAATGTAAGGAAAATATTTATCAAAAATATAGTTATTATTACAATCGATAATACAATACAATAATTTATTTAATGTCGATAACGTAGGGAGTTCCTTTTCCCTTCCCATGGTGCTTTGCTCCCCAGTTCCTTTTCGCTTTCTCATCCCCCCTCCCCTTCTGAAGTCCCCCTCCCCTTCTGAAGAAACGACTGGGTTCGAGGCAGATGTACATATGTATAATTAACATTATTTCACGAATCGAGTCGTACATGAGCTGATAGCCAACGAGGCGCTAGCCGAGCTATCAGCCATGTACGACGAGATTGAGTGGAATAATTGTTTTATTATATAGACAACCACTGGATTGTGAGAACTATAACACTTGTTTTTATTTTTAGTTCAGCAAAACCGATCTGCCATTGTTGAAAATCTCCAACTTTCTCTACTCGTGGTATATGAGCTGATAGTCTACTAGTAGAGTAGCCAATCAGAGCATGCGCTTGCTCATATCCAGTGGTTGTCTATATAATAGAGTGGTTTTCATAAACCAGTGAAATACACTTTAGCGTATTTAGCACTACTTCACTCTAATTCTTTTGTTTTCTATCGTGTTTATCTGACTATCACCTCTAATTAGTCTTTGTTTCACGGGTTAATGAAAACCACTCTAACAGCTGTTATAACCATGGTAAATATATATTTAGCTTGTCCTTGATAAAACACTTATTGCGTTATTATAACAGCTAGAGATATAAGAAAAACTAAATGGGTTCATTGATATTAATCTTGGCCAAAACAGAGTTGACCGAGTTGACCTTGTACATGTAGAAGGGGGCTTTAATAGAGAGGGGGCTTATTTGAGAGGGGGCCTTAATAGAGGGGGCTTAATAGAGGGGGCCATATTTAAAAACTCAGAATGACAACATGGATTGGCTTTTAATATTAGAGAGGGGGGCCTTAATAGAGAGGGGGCTAATTAATAGAGGGGACCATATTTAAAAACTCAGAATGACAACATGGATTGGCTTATTAGAGAGGGGGGACTTATTAGAGAGGGGGACTTATGAGAGAGGGTGCCTTAATAGAGAGGGGGCTAATTAATAGAGAGGGATCGAGCCTTATTAAGAACTCATAAGGACAACATGGATTGGCTTATTAGAGAGGGGGGACTTATTAGAGAGGGGGCCTTAATAGAGAGGGGGCTAATTAATAGAGAGGGAGCCTTATTAAGAACTCATAAGGACAACATGGATTGGCTTATTAGAGAGGGGGGACTTATTAGAGAGGGGGACTTATTAGAGAGGGGGCCTTAATAGAGAGGGGGCTAATTAATAGAGAGGGAGCCTTATTAAGAACTCATAAGGACAACATGGATTGGCTTATTAGAGAGGGGGGACTTATTAGAGAGGGGGACTTATTAGAGAGGGGGCCTTAATAGAGAGGGGGCTAATTAATAGAGAGGGAGCCTTATCAAGAACTCATAAGGACAACATGGATTGGCTTATTAGAGAGGGGGGACTTATTGGAGAGGGGGACTTATTAGAGAGGGGGCCTTAATAGAGAGGGGGCTAATTAATAGAGAGGGAGCCTTATTAAGAACTCATAAGGACAACATGGTTGGCTTATTAGAGGGGGGACTTATTTCAAAACATTTATGGTATATATATAGTCACTGGAATAAGGGGTAATGCTTGTACCAATCACCATGAATAACGCGTTATTTGTTCATATATGAAGTGTTTATTTTTGCAGTCAGCTGCATGTGTACATTTATATTTTTAAACAGAAGTATTTTTGTCCGGATCGGCGCGCCATAGTCGACCATTTGGTGATTCATCAACGTTACACACAAAAAATGTATATTATTTGGTGAAATAGATTTTAATGCCAATTCAATTATCGACAGAACTAACAGTTATTCTAAGAAAACATACCAAAGCTAATGCTAGCTTGATATTCATAAGTTATTAATCTTGCAGGTAGTTAGAGTAGCTTAATTATATGCAGGCAGGCAGTTGATCTGAGTCACGATTAAAGTTAAACCGTGCCTAGTAGTATCAACTCTTTGTAATTATAAGTTCCTTATATAAGCTTACTGATACTGATACAAGAAATATGATTCTATATTAATATAATCAAAACTGAATCATTCTAATAATATAAGCTTACTTACCCACTCAAATGTAAAAATCATTCACAATATCGCACGAACGAAGCGGAACTCGGCCAAGTTTGAGACTCTCTCCCGACTTTGTTTGTCGTATATAAACCACTCACCGTCAGTGTATTGGCATTAACTGGTTCAAAAGTCCATCGATATTGAATCTAGCTGTGAAGATTTCTATCTATTGCTGAATACGAGACACATATATCGAAGGAAAGCTTCACGATTCTAATCTCTTGAATATCTTGTTTACTCCACCGTCTAAACTTCAATGTATGGTCTGTCAATCAAAGTGGGATGGGCCAAAATCAAATATTAGTAAATGAAGGAGAGAGAGAATGAAAATCACAGGCTTATATACCATGAACATAAAGAACTTACGAATCGTAGGCCGGTAAAAAGTCTGACAGCTGTAAGAATATTTTTATCTGAATGAAGAGGCAACACTTTTTGTCATCCTTGGGTTACCTGTGCTTTTGGACCACAGCCAACCCATCGATCAGGTGAGACCCGTCATCACTCCAGCTGATAGTCTGTGTCTTTGTACATTCAAACTGTGCTAAAACAGCACTGAAACATTGTCTCAGCTCCTTCTAAGTAATTCCGAAACGTACAAGGGAATCAAGTATTCTGCAAGTTGAGTGTTTTCGCTTGTGATCTCAAAATGCTTCGACGCCTTCGAGTGAGTGGTTCATTTCATAGACAATCTCTTGCACGTCGCTTCAGCACAACCAACAACTTACTAAGACAGCGTCTAGTTATCCTTGGTACAGGCTGGGGTAGTTATAGTGTATTGAAACACATAGACAAGAAGTTGTTTGATGTCATAGTGATCAGTCCCAGGAACCATTTTTTGTTTACTCCGCTATTGTGCAGTACTACAGTGGGGACGCTTGAATTTCGAAGCATCATCGAACCTGTTCGGAATACTGGATTTCGCGACGAGCATCATTTTCAGCTCGCTGAAGCAACAAAGCTTTCTCCAAAAGAGCGAAAAATCATCTGCAAAAGCACACTCAACCAGGAAGTGGTTGAGTTACAATATGACAAACTGATTATCGGTGTTGGAGCCGTTAGTAATACTTTTGGAGTACCAGGGGTTTATGAACATGCTTTCTTTCTCAAAGAAATAGCAGATGCACGGAAAATAAGAAATCAAATTTTGAAAAATTTTGAGCTTGCAGTGCAACCTGGGATAGAAGAGGAGGAGAAGAAACGCCTGCTACATTTTGTTATAGTGGGTGGAGGACCAACAGGGGTTGAGTTTGGAGCTGAACTGTATGACTTTGTAAAGCAAGATGTAGCAAGGCTATACACCCATGAGAAAACTAATGTTCGAGTAACCTTGATAGAAGCACAACATATCCTGCCTTCATTCGACGAGAGCCTTCGAAGGTTTGCAGAGAAGAAGATAAGACAGCGGGATCAGTTTAAATTGCTACAGAACAGTGTCATGGAAGTACATAAAGATGGCGTGACTCTGAAGGATGGTACAATAATGCCTTGTAGTATGGTTGTATGGTCTACAGGATTAGCTCCTAGAAATTTTACAGGTATAAAGAATTATCAACTCCATTAGCCATCAATGTGTGTAACCATTAACCACTCTCTGTCGAGTAGCATGCTGTGTACACCTTATCTTGGGGTGTGTGTGGGAGGGGGGAGGGTTAATCCAATAATAAAGTGAAGATGTTCGTCGTACCTTTTAGGGTTTGAAATCTGCGATTTGGTATCTCTTGGAGATCTCAGATTTAAAAGGAACAGCAAGACACCAAGTCGGTACCTTTTAGGGTGTCTGTCAGCAAATTAACAGCAAATTAAAAATAACCACAAAATGCAGACTTGGTACTTCTTAGGGGTGAAAATTATTTCATGCCACGCCCACTTGGAAGAGACTCGGGTACCTTTTAGGGGTCATTTTCAAAATTTCCGACAAGCATCCCACCACTTTATACATGGGAGTCGGTAAGATTATTTTTAATGATTTTTTTTTTCCACACAAACTCCAGTAATTAAGATGGCTGATAGCCTAATCAGTATGCAGCCATCCTATCTCCTCAACTCCCACTAATAGCATAGAAGAGTTAGGATGGTTGTCCATTCAATTGTTTTGCCAGGGAAAGACCTAATGATTATGTTTGATTCATATCCCTCCAACAGAAACAATTTTCTACACTTCAATAAAAAAATGATATTAATAGTTATAAACAAATCTGTCACTCAAACCTAAGGGAATAGGGGGAAAGATGAAAAGGGAATGGATGGAAGAGCTCCTCTATCTTCTATTTCCCAATCAAATATTGTATTCTCCTTTCCATATCCCATTCCTCTTCCCTTTATCTTTGCCTTTATATTTTGCTTTATCTCTCCCACAAAGTGGGGAGTAAGCTGTGTGTGTGAGAGAGAGTTTGTTACCATGGTAACAAAGTACTTGGGATACCTAAGTCATGGACTGTGGAGCACCCTTGAGTGGGGGGGGGGGGGGGGGGGGGCTGGATATACTAGTAGACTAGTATATATCAGACAACAACATATTGTGACAACCCTTTTGGCTAAAAGTGGGGGGAGGGAGGCAGGCTCCCCCAGTCCCCTGTCTCCATGGTCCCTGGAAGTCCATATTCCACCTAGCACTATTAATTAGGACAAATGTCAGATGTACTGATGATGTCAAAGTCTATGATTACTGTACTAATTTATTGCTCTTCATTGATTCAACAGCATCTCTTGATTTACCCAAGAACAAATCACAGCAGCTCATTGTAGACGAATTCCTAAAAGTCAAAGGATTAGATGATTCCTCGGTTTTTGCATTAGGCGATTGCTCCTTTGTAGAGGACAACCCATATCCATGTACGGCCCAGGTTGCTGAAAGACAAGGCCTATACCTTGCTAAGTCTTTAGCCCTCTATACTACAGAAAGAGATTCAGATGTGAAGACATTTTCTTGGCATAATGTGGGGATGCTGGCATATGTTGGTGGGTATCAAGGCCTTGCCGACTTCCCATCTGGAAAACTTCAAGGCTTTAAATCCTGGATCCTTTGGAGATCGGTTTATTTGACCAAACTTGGAAGTTGGAGGGCACGATTTCAAGTGCCTTTTGATTGGGCAAGGACTTTCATCTTTGGCAGAGACATCTCTCAGTTCTAGGTGTTCCATGTTAGCTATTTATATATCATTGTTTTATATGGAGTGATTCCAATAAACCTGGGCATTACTAACTACACCAATACACACTATTAGACACTCACTCTTTTGTTTTCTTTTGTTTCTTTGCATCTAATAAACACTGACAGCTAATTACTAGTGCCCAGGTTTATTGGAATCACTCTAATAATTGGTATATTACACGCGCTTTGATTGGTTGAGGGACGTGTGTTATTAGAGTACAGACACACAGATGACGTCACAAAATCACTCAATTCTCAAAATGTAAAATTACAAAATTATTTCAATTTATATCCAAGATTTAAAAAATAAAGAGATATCGATCCCTAGTATTGTTCTGACGAGGTAAGAAGGAAATTGATCGAGCCGAAATCACCAGTTCATATTTTTGTTGTCAATATATTTGGACCTGTCGGTTGTTACGTGATTTCGGCTCGATCAATTTCCTTCTTACCTCGTCAGAACGAAGTATAAAAAAAATCGTACGAGGGAATAACGCTTGGCAGCAGTTTTAGTGAAAATACATTGTAGTGTCGTTTGAATATCAGCTGGCATTCACGACATTCACAAACGCGGCTTGAATACACCGTCCAAAGGCAGAATAATAATGATGACTTTTCTACAGAGTAGCTCTACATTCATCATGAACTAAAAACTGAATAGTTGAATTAGTATTTGTGTTAAGCACAATAAAATCCAAGCAATATTGACGCGGAGCGAGCGAGTTATATATTTAAAAATTACGGCAAACCGGTCATTCATTTTGCGGGAGCCACCTCGAGTGCAGGTGTCTCGGTAATATTCCTCAGACGGTAAGTACTGTACTCTTATAGATGACATATAGAAGCTAATTCACAATCAACTTCTGATTTCATTTCCAAAATTGTGACAGCAAAAGCTCATTACATGGTCGAATCTCAAGAGTGAAGTTTGTAGTTCATAAGTTGCATGTAATGCGTTTTCCTCGATAATAGATTTGCGGGAGCCACCTCGAGTGCAGGTGTCTCGGTAATATTCCTCAGACGGTAAGTACTGTACTCTTATAGATGACGTATAGAAGCTAATTCACAATCAACTTCTGATTTCATTTCCAAAATTGTGACAGCAAAAGCTCATTACATGGTCGAATCTCAAGAGTGAAGTTTGTAGTTCATAAGTTGCATGTAATGCGTTTTCCTCGATAATAGATTTTCGTTTACTTTAAATTGAAAATTTGGCAGATATTTCATTAGTAGGACGTATTTTACGAACGTGCGTATTGAACGCCAAAACCAATATTAGACTGCATGGAGAACATGTAATAATATGTAACGTAATAATAATAAAGTTTTGTACAAGGCTAAAACAGCTTTTAGCACCGAATTCAAGTTATTTGTGATGGTTTTCGACCGGTAAAAATAAAATTGGAGTGTTAATTCAAACCGAAATTAAAAGTGAATAGATATCCAAACTGTCCAAAAGGGCAAAAGGGACTAGTTTTGGGCGTTTTGATGGTGCTATATACGTGATGTTGAAATACATCCATTAATCCACAGCGCAATGAACGATTTAAAATTTCAAAATCGTTTTGAAGTTTACATATCTTATTGGATCGGCTGTACGTCACGCAGGCTAATTCACCGGAGCAAAAACAATCTTCTACTTCTGCCGAGTTTCGTGCTAATTTCTGTGCTGATTGACATTCTGTTTTATCCGATTCAGGTCAATCAAATTATTCGTAGCTGCAAAGCAATTTAGACTTGGTACTTCTTAGGGGTGAAAATTGTTCCATGCCACGCCCACTTGGAAGCAGAGACTCGGGTACCTTTTAGGGGTCATTTTCCGACGAGCATCCCCGTCACCGCTTTCGTATGACACCACGTTACGCCGGTACCACCTGGTCATACTGGTGACGTCAGTTTGGTTCATATGTCAGCCGTTTGCTTCGTATTGGTCTTAACTTAAACATCTTTGCAGCGGCATGGACGGCATCCGCTCGACCATCGTGTTGTTGCTTCTATGTCTCAGTCTGCATCGATTTTGCTCTTCTGAGAGCGTGTCATCATATTTCGTACGGCAGGAGTTCCATGTGCTGGATGGGAAGGTTATCAGTACTGATGCAGCACAATGCGAACTTGAGTGTTCTATGAAGTGTAATCGTTTACCAGAGTGTAAGTCGGTGGATTTTGCTGATAAACCTAACGAAAATGGCTCACACGAGTGTAGTTTGTTAAGCGAAAAGGAGATAAGAGGATTGAAACAGTCGCAAGACTATCATCACTTCACACGATTGGTAAGCAACTCGTTGAGTGTACAACATTGTACAGCACAAATATCACGCGCAAATAGGATTCGGCTGCTTGATCTTTTCTAAAGAAGGTTTTACATGATGCCATCACCGTCACTCAGTTTCTATGCTTTGTTTTTAACAGACATCAGCGTGTTCTCCTAACCCTTGTCACAATGGTGGTGAGTGTACGGTTTTAGACACTGGACAATACGATTATGTATGTAATTGTACTGGGGGATATGCTGGAAGAAACTGCCATAAAAGTAAGTCCACATAACAAGGTTTTAGACACTGGACAATACGATTATGTATGTAATTGTACTGGGGGATATGCTCGAAGTAACCTGAGTTTCAGGCACAAAGGGGGGATAGGAGGGGGAGAGGTGGTACGTTGAAATATTCAGGCTAAAAACGGGCCAACAACGGGTAGATGATGATTATGGAGCAACGGGAGTCAATCCGCGTAGTTCCTTGGAATCGGAGGCGACCCAGGCCTCCCCCTCGGGCTACACTCTGGTGTGACGCGAGCGATGATCGAACAGTTCTAGCTCACACATGTTTTTGTTTCAATGTAGAATGCATTCTTTTTGACTTTGAAACTGGACGATTGGACGGCTGGACCCTGACAGGAACGGTATTTAACAATCAGCCAACCTACGGAGACAACCCTACAGCTCGAGGCAACGGGGTTCCGTCACATCACCAAGGTGACTGGTGGATTGGAGGGTACGAGAATAGACCCAGTCCCTCTCATCCAGCTGGAGCAATTCAAGGCGACGGACCAACCGGAACTATGACGTCATCATCGTTTATCATCCAAGGGACAAAGCTGAAGTTTCTGATTGGAGGAGGAAGTGACATCAATACTGAACGTATTGAGCTGCTAATTGGGGGTTCGGTTATTGCCAGGGCTTCGGGTGGAAATAGCGAGACCATGACACAAAAATCATTTAATGTAACAAACTACATAGGTCAAATAGCTCAGCTACGAGTCGTCGATAGATCATCAGGTGGATGGGGTCACATTAACGTAGATCATATTGAGGACAGTATCTGCACTGAGTAAAACATGCAAGCACTCAACCATGTGTACATACAACTACACAGTATCTGCACTGAGTAAAACATGCAAGCACTCAACCATGTGTACTTACTACTACACAGTATCTGTACTCAGTAAAACATGCAAGCACTCAACCATGTGTATTTACTACTACACAGTATCTGCACTGAGTAAAACATGCAAGCACTCAACCATGTGTACTTACTACTACACAGTATCTGCACTGAGTAAAACATGCAAGCACTCAACCATGTGTACTTACTACTACACAGTATCTGCACTGAGTAAAACATGCAAGCACTCAACCATGTGTACTTACTACTACACTGTATCTGCACTCAGTAAAACAGCTGCACTGAGTAAAACATGCAAGCACTCATATTTTTGTTTTAGTTTACATTTACGTTTTACAAATGCACGACCCCACAAGCTGTAGCTTTAACAATTATCGTGTGTAAATAAAAGTTATTATTATTAATGATAATAATAATAATAACGTTTATTTATTGGTACTTTGGTACAAATATAATGTACATGAGTATATAATCCAATAATATTGAATAAAAGTTTATATTAATTATATAAGTGAAACTATAACCGATAAGTGTACAAATTTGATTAGGTAAAAATCACACTAAATAAATGTATTATCTAAAGTAATATTAGGCGTTCATAATGGGTTCGTAATAGTCCATGATTTGATATATATAATTACTACTTATTTTAACAATGTTTTCGTCCTTCATTGACAGTATGTAATGGAATAGATTTTTATTATTAAATAAATGAACTGATGAGTTTGTATTTAAGATTAAATTAGTAAATTCAGATCTAATGTGTTGTAATTTGTGATGTGAACAACAAAAAAAGTAGTGAAATTCATCTAAAGAAATTCATCATTGTTTTTACATTTGAGACATTTTCTCTCATCTCTAGGAATATTATTATGTCTACCTTTTTCAATTGGGAAGTAATGGGAAGACATTCTAAACTTATAGTAACAGATTTGCGTATTTTATAATCATCTCAAATACATAGTTATGTTTAATAGATGAATATAATTCTAATTTTGATTTTTTGTTTCCTGTTAATATATCATCTCTTTCCCTTTCCCAATTATTATCAACCATGTGTACATTTACAACTCTTATAGCGATTGTTTATAAACAATGGCTTTGAAATGTAAATTTAACTCAGCTCCAACAATAATTATTAGTTCAGCCAATAGCTAGACCCTTCCCGGCATTCAATTTACAATTACAACCGAGTCTGCGTTCCAACTGGTGACTACATGAACTGTTCTGACGCCGTGTGCTAGCACAGGGCCGTACATAACCCAAATTTCAAGGGGGGGCAGTACGTATTTAACAGCAAAATATAACTAAAAAAAGTACAGTTCTCAGTACTTTTTGGTATCTTTTTCGCCTTACTGGGGGGCAACCCCCCCCCCCCCCCCCCCTGCCCCTGTGCTGTGTACGGCCCTGTGCTAGCTTAAAGGCTCTCTCTAAAGAACAGTAATGACCCACAAAGTGTCGGAACAATGCCCAGGGGTCCGTTTCTCGACTGAAGCCCCGAAAGCTTATCCGGCCCGAAAAGGGTTTCTTTAAAAACTCTATATCTTCAAAACAAAGTAATTTACAGACATGAAACTTTGCATGAAGGGAAAGTTTGTTCATATTAAAACATGTCAAAAGAACACCTTTGTAGAGTAAGTGTCTCAGATTTCTGAGATGACGTCTTTTTGGGCCCGAAACGTTTACGGGGCTTTCGAGAAACTGGCCCCAGGACATTTCATGTTGGCATACAGTGTATAGATAGAGGATATTACGCGGCGGCGCGAAGATGCGCTCGTTCGTAAAATATTGTTTTTACCACTCGAAAATAAAATTAATATCTTCAAGCCACTGTGTAATGTTCTTTTTATTATATAGACCAAAAAAAAATGACGAAAACAAATATATTTTATATAAAAGTACTGAGCCCGACGTCATCGATATCCTCACTAGTGAGGATATGGAAAATACGCCACTCGTGTCCCGAATGTACTTTCGTACGAATTCTACGATCGAGTGAGATATTTTCCAGTAAAACACTCGTGTCTATATAATAAACTTGTATACAAACTCGTACTCATGTACGTGAAGTGGCGGCAGATAAAGGGCCTTTCGACGTAATTAGATGAGTTTTTTAAATAACAAAAACTTTACGTTCGGTGCGACTAAACATAATAATAATAATAATTTAATAACTTATATAGCGCTAGCCTCCTATGCAGACGTTGTGTAGTAGCGCATATTCCATGGCAAAATGATCAAATGCGCTTTAAATCAAAATGAAGAAAAATAAATAATTACTCCTATGTATATATGTACTGCACATGAACTGTAAAATATAAAAATATAAAATCATCCTACTATTTAATTTATATTCCGAATTTAAACATGAATTATTGATAACGAGCACAGCGGAGTTTACTTTCTTGTATCAGGTGAACAGGTGTTGAATTGCATCTTTTCAGCCTCGTCGTCACACATCATGGACATTTCCAAGTTCCTTTTATCCTTTGCAATGTTTTGCATTCACAACAAACAAGGGATTTCCTCTGAATTATTCAAAAAGGAAGGCGAGATTCAATTCGGTAACTTCGTTAAAAGTTCAGAAGGACATACGGTACAGAAAAATGGCAGTCTTCTTAGTAACATAACGACGAACAGCGAAGATGAATGCTGGACCGAGTGTGTTCGTCATCAACGCTGCTTTTCTGTCAATGTTGTTCATCTTGACCACTTGTCTCAGCAGTGCGAGCTTCTAAACTGGGCCGGGATGGATTTCAATAAGTATCTCGTACCAAAGGCCAAGGCTTACTTTATGCAATTACAGGTCAGTAATGTGTAAATAAAATTCGATTTAATCTCTCTCTCTCTCTCTCTCTCTCTCTCTCTCTCTCTCTCTCTCTCTCTCTCTCTCTCTCTCTCTCTCTCTCTCTATATATATAAAAATATATATTATTGTTTTGTTACGTTGATCAGGCGAATAATCTTCTCAACTGATAACTGAGAGAAATAAATATTCTCTAAATACACAATACATCATTATAGAGCTGAAATTAGTTGAATATAAAAACTTATAATAAACTTTGCAATTAAAAATAAATAAATAAATAAAACTTTAAAAACACGAATTCAAATAGCCATAAGTTTATTCAAGAGAATATGATTTTTGGTCTCTTGGTGTATTTATTTACCAAGGTTTTTCTCTCTAAACTGTTCTGGATTTAGCAGTTAGTGATTACTTTATGACTGGCAAACTTCTTGCAGTTATTTGTACTTCGTGGAGTAGCATATAATAATAATAATAATAACAATAATCAAAAATTTAGATAGCGCCATTTCCTTATAGCCCAATGGCGCTTTACAATGAGTAAAATAGGCTGACATGACAGGTCCCATGCACAAAGCGTATCACGGATAAAGATGTACACGGACAGCTATATAGGTCGATCCCTGCAGAGTTAATAAATACGAAGCTTATGTTACAGGAAAACAGAAGGCGTACAAATCTCAGCGAGGTTTCAGGCAGCTGTTTTATAAAATGACACCTGCGTGAAATACATGTTTTTTAGCACGTCAGTGTGTGGCAGCCTGCTTGTCGACTTTATATCATGATGCCATCAGTGTTTGAGCCAAATTGATTACTTCTATCATGGTAATAGGCGACTTGCATGATGGCGTCATATACTACAAGTACCTAAATGCTTTACCCATATAGAGCAGATCATTTATATGAACTGTTTTGGAATCAACCGCGGGCCTAGTCTGCTTCGCACCCGTTTTTAGTTCCGAAGGCATTGCGTGACGACACTAATAACGGGTGCGTAGGAGTCTACCGCGGGCCTAGCTCACACAAATTTACCAAAAGTTTCAATTATTCACACTGCCACGCAGGTTGTTCGACGAAATTTGCCGATATGTTTACTTTTGTCTGCTTTTCACGATCTGAAATACACGTCCGTGCCGAGAATATTCGAGACAAGAAATACATAACAAGATAGCGGAGTTTGAAATATAGTCAGGTCTGATACCAAGTCATAAATAACTATAAATATATAAATTTTGCAACCAAAAAAAAATTATAATTATAAAAAAGTGAATTGGATTGCAAATCAAGATAGCTCTCTCCCTAAAGAAGTTTTGAATTTGAATAGTCCAGCAAATTTAGTTTGTACTAAGTTCATTAACTTCAAACGCAGTTCCCAAGTTCAACTCGGGCGACTTCGTAACTTTCGAACGAACTCCGGAATGTGCTCGTCAAAGTCCCCGTAATTCCTTTCACACATTTTTACCCGTCATGCACTGTGAAAAGCACCTTCGCTCATGATTCATTTTCTATGCTTTGTTTTAAACAGACATCAGCGTGTTCTCCAAACCCTTGTCACAATGGTGGTGAGTGTACGGTTTTAGACACTGGACAATACGATTATGTATGTAATTGTACTGGGGGATATGCTGGACGAAACTGCCATAAAAGTAAGTCCACATAACAAGGTTTTAGACACTGGACAATACGATTATGTATGTAATTGTACTGGGGGATATGCTGGAAGAAACTGTCATAAAAGTAAGTCCACATAACACTTATATAAGGGGGCACCCCACGGGGGAAATTTGTTACTATAGTACGTCACAGTCAAGTGTTACGTGTAACGGACGGAGTATTCTGATCGCCTCCAAAAAAATCAGGCCGTAAAAACGTGACAACGTAGTGGTAGATGATTATTACTGGGCAACAGGTGCAAAGGCCAGGAATACTCCAGTTTCAAGTTGACATATGCACAGCTGTACTGTACTCCTTGACAAACGATGCATTTGCTCAGCCTGAATCGGTGAACAGTAGAATTAAAAAGGTGGTTTCTATTGTACATTCTCGTTGGTATTTGTGCAACTGAATGCATATACTGAATAGCTGATATTGAAATTACACTCCAATGACTCTGAACAACGGTTTCAAGTCGAGGCTATCGGGTCAAGTTTTTGTACTGACCCGATAGCCTCGACATGAAACCGTTGTTCAGAGTCATTGGAGTGTGACTTCGATATCAGCTATTGAGACTACCACTGAATAAATGCGTCTTTTGTCATGCATGCAGTATAACGATCGAAACTTGTCGACATACAGCACGAGTATTATGACAATGTGTGTTTTCATTTCAATCTAGAATGCATTCTTTTTGACTTTGAAACTGGACGATTGGACGACTGGACCCTGACAGGAACGGTATTTAACAATCAGCCAACCTACGGAGACAACCCTACAGCTCGAGGCAACGGGGTTCCGTCACATCACCAAGGTAACTGGTGGATTGGAGGGTACGAGAATCGATCCAGTCCCTCTCATACAGCTGGAGCAATTCAAGGCGACGGACCAACCGGAACTATGACGTCACCACCGTTTATCATCCAAGGGACAAAGCTGAAGTTTCTGATTGGAGGAGGTAGTGACACTAATTCGCTACGCATGGAGTTGCTGATCCAAGACGCAATCATTTACAGCGCCACATCTGACAACAATACTGAAACCATGACACAAAAATCATTTGATGTAACAAACTACAGAGGTCAAATAGCTCAACTACGAGTCGTCGATAGATCATCAGGTGGATGGGGTCACATTAACGTAGATCATATTGAGGACAGTATCTGCACTGAGTAAAACATGCAAGCACTCAACCATGTGTACTTACTACTACACAGTATCTGCACTGAGTAAAACATGCAAGCACTCAACCATGTGTACTTACTACACAGTATCTGCACTGAGTAAAACATGCAAGCACTCAACCATGTGTACTTACTACTACACAGTATCTGTACTGAGTAAAACATGCAAGCACTCAACCATGTGTACTTACTACTACACAGTATCTGCACTGAGTAAAACATGCAAGCACTCAACCATGTGTACTTACAACTACACAGTATCTGCACTGAGTAAAACATGCAAGCACTCAATCATGTGTACTTACTACTACACAGTATCTGTACTGAGTAAAACATGCAAGCACTCAACCATGTGTACTTACTACTACACAGTATCTGTACTGAGTAAAACATGCAAGCACTCAACCATGTGTACTTACTACTACACAGTATCTGCACTGAGTAAAACATGCAAGCACTCAACCATGTGTACTTACAACTACACAGTATCTGCACTGAGTAAAACATGCAAGCACTCAACCATGTGTACTTACTACACAGTATCTGCACTGAGTAAAACATGCAAGCACTCAACCATGTGTACTTACTACTACACAGTATCTGTACTGAGTAAAACATGCAAGCACTCAACCATGTGTACTTACTACTACACAGTATCTGCACTGAGTAAAACATGCAAGCACTCAACCATGTGTACTTACAACTACACAGTATCTGCACTGAGTAAAACATGCAAGCACTCAACCATGTGTACTTACTACACAGTATCTGCACTGAGTAAAACATGCAAGCACTCAACCATGTGTACTTACAACTACACAGTATCGATCTGCACTGAGTAAAACATGCAAGCACTCAACCATGTGTACTTACTACTACACAGTATCTGCACTGAGTAAAACATGCAAGCACTCAATCATGTGTACTTACTACTACTACACAGTATCTGTACTGAGTAAAACATGCAAGCACTCAACCATGTGTACTTACTACTACACAGTATCTGTACTGAGTAAAACATGCAAGCACTCAACCATGTGTACTTACTACTACACAGTATCTGCACTGAGTAAAACATGCAAGCACTCAATCATGTGTACTTACTACTACACAGTATCTGTACTGAGTAAAACATGCAAGCACTCAACCATGTGTACTTACTACTACACAGTATCTGTACTGAGTAAAACATGCAAGCACTCAACCATGTGTACTTACTACTACACAGTATCTGCACTGAGTAAAACATGCAAGCACTCAATCATGTGTACTTACTACTACACAGTATCTGTACTGAGTAAAACATGCAAGCACTCAACCATGTGTACTTACTACTACACAGTATCTGCACTGAGTAAAACATGCAAGCACTCAACCATGTGTACTTACTACTACACAGTATCTGCACTGAGTAAAACATGCAAGCACTCAATCATGTGTACTTACTACTACACAGTATCTGCACTGAGTAAAACATGCAAGCACTCAACCATGTGTACTTACTACTACACAGTATCTGCACTGAGTAAAACATGCAAGCACTCAACCATGTGTATTTACTACTACACAGTATCTGCACTGAGTAAAACATGCAAGCACTCAACCATGTGTATTTACTACTACACAGTATCTGCACTGAGTAAAACATGCAAGCACTCAATCATGTGTACTTACTACTACACTGTATCTGCACTCAGTAAAACATGCAAGCACTCAACCATGTGTACTTACTACTACACAGTATCTGCACTGAGTAAAACATGCAAGCACTCAACCATGTGTACTTACTACTACACAGTATCTGCACTGAGTAAAACATGCAAGCACTCAACCATGTGTACTTACTACTACACAGTATCTGTACTGAGTAAAACATGCAAGCACTCAACCATGTGTACTTACTACTACACAGTATCTGCACTGAGTAAAACATGCAAGCACTCAACCATGTGTACTTACTACTACACTGTATCTGCACTCAGTAAAACATGCAAGCACTCAACCATGTGTACTTACTACTACACAGTATCTGCACTGAGTAAAACATGCAAGCACTCAACCATGTGTACTTACTACTACACAGTATCTGCACTGAGTAAAACATGCAAGCACTCAACCATGTGTACTTACAACTACACTGTATCTGCACTGAGTAAAACATGCAAGCACTCAATCATGTGTACAGTTACAACTACACAGTATCTGCACTGAGTAAAACATGCAAGCACTCAACCATGTGTACTTACTACTACACAGTATCTGTACTGAGTAAAACATGCAAGCACTCAACCATGTGTACTTACTACTACACAGTGTCTGCACTGAGTAAAACATGCAAGCACTCAACCATGTGTACTTACTACTACACTGTATCTGCACTCAGTAAAACATGCAAGCACTCAACCATGTGTACTTACTACTACACAGTATCTGCACTGAGTAAAACATGCAAGCACTCAAATGTGTGTGTACTTACTACTACACAGTATCTGCACTGAGTAAAACATGCAAGCACTCAACCATGTGTACTTACAACTACACTGTATCTGCACTGAGTAAAACATGCAAGCACTCAATCATGTGTACAGTTACAACTACACAGTATCTGCACTGAGTAAAACATGCAAGCACTCAACCATGTGTACTTACTACTACACTGTATCTGCACTTAGTAAAACATGCAAGCACTCAATCATGTGTACTTACTACTACACAGTATCTGTACTGAGTAAAACATGCAAGCACTCAACCATGTGTACTTCACTACTGGATAAAAACCTGTGAAAACCCTGTGAAAAACCTGTGAATCTTCCTGTGAGTCCAAAATGACCTGTGAAAAAACCTGTAATTTTTTTGGAGTAAAGTTCTACGAAGATCCTGAACCTGTGAAAAAACCTGTGAAAATTGAAATCCTGTGAAAAAACCTGTGAATGCTTTGCACCATATTTTACGAAATTCCTGAACCTGTGAAAATACCTGTGAAAATTGGAAACCTGTGAAAAACCCTGTGAATTTTTTGGAGCAAAGTTTAATGAAAATTGTGAACCTGTGAAAAAACCTGTGAAATTTGAAATCCTGTGAAAAACCCTGTGAATTTTTTGGTGCAGAGTTTTACGAAAAATGTGAACCTGTGAAAAAACCTGTGAAATTTGAAATCCTGTGAAAAAACCTGTGAATTTTTGGTGCAGAGTTTTACGAAAAATGTGAACCTGTGAAAAAACCTGTGAAATTTGAAATCCTGTGAAAAAACCTGTGAATTTTTTGGTGCAGAGTTTTACGAAAAATGTAAACCTGTGAAAAAACCTGTGAAATTTGAAATCCTGTGAAAAAAACTGTGAATTTTTTGTAGCAAAGTTTTGCGAAAATTGTGAACCTGTGAAAAAACCTGTGAAATTTTAAATCCTGTGAAAAAACCTGTAATTTTTTTGGAACAAAGTTTTACGAAAATTGTGAACCTATGAAAAAACCTGTGAAATTTGAAATCCTGTGAAAAAAACTGTGAATTCTTTGCAGCAAAGTTTGACAAAAATTAGGAACCTGTGAAAAAACCTGTGAAATTTGAAATCCTGTGAAAAAACCTGTGAATTCTTTGCAGCAAAGTTTGACAAAAATTAGGAACCTGTGAAAAAACCTGTGAAATTTGAAATCATGTGTGAAAAAAACTGTTGAAAAGTTTTGTTAAAATGAAAACCTTAAAAAAATTACTGAAACACTCACATGAAAATCTTGGAAAAACCATTTTGATAAAAATACAAAATCCCCAGAAAACATGAGTAAAATCAATTTATCGCAAAATAAATCTGGTCAGTAGAGCACAAACCCTAAAACCATGCAATGTTTTACACTAATTAGAATTAAATTAATTATTTGAACAAATAGGAATGTTTTCGTGCTGGTTATAGTAAAACTCTTATATGTCATCATTACGTCATAAAATCCTCATCATTGTAATTTTTCCTGTAACCATGAAAATTCACGGCCTCGTGCAGAAAAACCATGCAGTGCACACTTGTTATCTAAATCCGTACAAATTACCAAATATGGTTTATCAAGCATCGATCTTGGATGCGCAAAACTGCGATTATACATTCACGGTCAATCGGCAATTGCACCATTCTGCGATCTGCTTCGGTCCCATCAACTCTGACATCGCCCGCCACCTCCCCTTGCCATCCGCGGTTTGTTGCTAGCTCGGCGTTTCATTTGCCCTCACCTTTACTGGGCCCAATTGGTTTTGGTTACCATGACAACATTTGTAAATATTTAATTTGATATTCTGTATTAAAAGCGGCTTTGGGGGATTTTCCCCCTCAGCCATTATAACTCCATCGCCGAGTACTATCGTTCTTCCATAGTTTAGCCCAGTAAACGAGCTCATTCAATGCAACACTGAATTTAGTATAAAGATAAGGGGAAGCGTGAAAACATAAATAGCACTAATTAAACAATACAAAACAAAATATCACTATTTAGTACTAAATAGTACTATTATTGTTGCATGGTTTTAGTGATTGTACTCTAATATCACAGCTTGAGGCTTGAAATAAACATTACATGTCTCATGATCACTAAAGTACTTAAAAAGGTGTTTGAGAAAACTATGCACTTAACTTGATCATGAACAACAACAAACTAAGGTTTGAGAATTAATTTATTATTAGATTATAATTAAACAACCAGCTGTCTACTCACTTTATAGTGATAAACTCATCACACATCAGTTCATAGCTAGTAGTTCATGATCGATATCATTTCACATTTGCCTGAATTTATCCAATATTTTCTCCAATTGAAGCAACTTGAACTTTGGACTTCTTATTGTTGAGAAGACAGAAGTTATTTACATAGATTTTCTCTTGGTACTTGTTGATAATTCAGACAAAAGCTTTGATAAAAGTTTACCATTTTACCAAACAAACTCACTGCAGCTTGTCAGCCATCTTGTCAGCCACACAAATGATGGTCAGCAGTCGATCACTCGATCACATGACTAAAATACGGCTGCTGATTGGTCCGTGACGCGTGTGCACATTTGAGCGGGAAAACCACGCAGAGACTTGGTGTGTTCGCAGTGTTTGAACAAGATCTCAAGAAACTCTGGCTTTTTATTCGTTTTATTACCGGTAAGCAAAACTATTTAGCTATTTTTGAAGTAAGTAATACAAATAAAACAGCTTAGCAAGCTTCTACATGTCTTTCAGGCACATTGGAAGAGAAAAACTTGGATAAAATGTCGAAAAATGACTTGCTGGCTTTGCTCAACTACGGCACATTTCTCTACGTACGACTCTAGCAGATCTGTAAGTACCACAACTAAACAGCTTGTCCTTATATAAAGTAGAACTATTAGAAAGATAAAAGTTCACATAAATGCAGTTTACTGACTTGTATTAAATGATTGGTCTAGTTTAAGCCATTTTTCACTTTATACATGTACATGATAGTGTACATGTAAATAAGCTTACAGCTGATTACTAAGGTTTTTTGGACTGTTTTGCTTTAATATGTCTTGTTCACATCAAACTCTTTTAGACTATAATATAAGCTTACATGTATAGTTACATGGCCTATTTGAATGACTGTTATTATTTCTATTTAGTTTCAGGTATTCATTGTTCTTCAACAAGCTAATAAACATATAAGCTTACTTAAAGCCAATGAAAGATTGAAAGATTTGGTTACAAATACAACTAACTTACTACATGGAACTACAAGCATGCATAGACACAAAAGCTAAGTTCAACACTTTTACTATCCAACAACTGCATAATGGAAAACACTATCAGATATGCATCATCATAGCGTGAAGCATAATATTGTACAAATATTACAACAAGAATGTTTGTAGGCTTGTATTATTTGTATTATGCAATTTGAATTGTATTATGACTTAGAGTTAGAGTTAAAAAAAAAAGATATATTTTTGTACAAAGAAAAGCTGTTGAATTTTCAATATAATCTAATAACAAATTCTTCGAAAAAAGACCAGCAACAGACCACATGCATATCAATACTACTCGTTCAAAATAAATATTTTATCAATCGCTTAGTTTTTATTATTATTTGATATGACTTTTTCAGCACGTTTCGGAATTTGTGACTTGTGAAAGTGAAAGTGCCTTTTCTCTCTGCTACTGAATAAACAATAATGTATGTGTTATGTGAATTTCACAGTTTTTTGTTTGTTTAATTTATTTATTTTGTAATTAACCTCTGAAAGGGCCTTTTTCAAATAACTCTGTTCACAGTTATTTTCACAGGCTTTTTCACAGGTTTCGTCCATAATTTTGGGTGGTGTTTTTAGTTTTTGTACCTGTGAAAAACCCTGTGAATGTGCTCCTTTTCACAGTTTTTTTCACAGCTTTATTTTCACAGGTTTTTCACAGGTTCAATCCATTTTCACAGGGTTTTTTTACAGCTTTTTTCACAGGTTTTTTCACATGTTTTGGGGGTGTTTTTCAGATTTTGTACCTGTGAAAAAACCTGTGAAAGTGCTCCTTTTCACAGGTTTTTTCACAGGTTTATTTTCACAGGTTTTTTCACAGGTTTTTCACAGGTTCATTTTCACAGGTTTTTTCACAGGTTTTGGGGGTGTTTTTCAGATTTTGTACCTGTGAAAAAACCTGTGAAAGTGCTCCTTTTCACAGGTTTTTTCACAGGTTTATTTTCACAGGTTTTTTCACAGGGTTTTCACAGGTTCATTTTCATAGGTTTTGTCGCAGGGTTTTTCACAGGGTTTTTCACAGGGTTTTTCACATGTTTTTGGGTGGTGTTTTCAGTTTTTGTACCTGTGAAAAAACCTGTGAAAGTGCTCCTTTTCACAGGTTTTTTCACAGGTCAACATTCACAGGTTTTTTCACAGGTTTATTTCAATTTTGTGAACCTGTGAAAAAACCTGTGAAATTATTCACAGGTTATTTCACAGGTTATTTCACAGGTTTAAAATCCTGTGAAAGTGCTCCTTTTCACAGGTTTTTTCACAAGTATTTCCTGTGAAAAACCTGTGAATTTTCATAGTTTTTTTCACAGGAATCTTCACAGGTTTATTCACAGGTTTTTATCCAGTAGTGCTTACTACTACACAGTATCTGTACTGAGTAAAACATGCAAGCACTCAACCATGTGTACTTACTACTACACAGTATCTGCACTGAGTAAAACATGCAAGCACTCAATCATGTGTACTTACTACTACACAGTATCTGTACTGAGTAAAACATGCAAGCACTCAACCATGTGTACTTACTACTACACAGTATCTGCACTGAGTAAAACATGCAAGCACTCAACCATGTGTACTTACTACTACACAGTATCTGCACTGAGTAAAACATGCAAGCACTCAATCATGTGTACTTACTACTACACAGTATCTGCACTGAGTAAAACATGCAAGCACTCAACCATGTGTACTTACTACTACACAGTATCTGCACTGAGTAAAACATGCAAGCACTCAACCATGTGTACTTACTACTACACAGTATCTGCACTGAGTAAAACATGCAAGCACTCAATCATGTGTACTTACTACTACACTGTATCTGCACTCAGTAAAACATGCAAGCACTCAACCATGTGTACTTACTACTACACAGTATCTGCACTGAGTAAAACATGCAAGCACTCAACCATGTGTACTTACTACTACACAGTATCTGCACTGAGTAAAACATGCAAGCACTCAACCATGTGTACTTACTACTACACTGTATCTGCACTCAGTAAAACATGCAAGCACTCAACCATGTGTACTTACTACTACACAGTATCTGCACTGAGTAAAACATGCAAGCACTCAACCATGTGTACTTACTACTACACAGTATCTGCACTGAGTAAAACATGCAAGCACTCAACCATGTGTACTTACAACTACACTGTATCTGCACTGAGTAAAACATGCAAGCACTCAATCATGTGTACAGTTACAACTACACAGTATCTGCACTGAGTAAAACATGCAAGCACTCAACCATGTGTACTTACTACTACACAGTATCTGTACTGAGTAAAACATGCAAGCACTCAACCATGTGTACTTACTACTACACAGTATCTGCACTGAGTAAAACATGCAAGCACTCAACCATGTGTACTTACTACTACACTGTATCTGCACTCAGTAAAACATGCAAGCACTCAACCATGTGTACGTTACTACTACACAGTATCTGCACTGAGTAAAACATGCAAGCACTCAACCATGTGTACTTACTACTACACAGTATCTGCACTGAGTAAAACATGCAAGCACTCAACCATGTGTACTTACAACTACACTGTATCTGCACTGAGTAAAACATGCAAGCACTCAATCATGTGTACAGTTACAACTACACAGTATCTGCACTGAGTAAAACATGCAAGCACTCAACCATGTGTACTTACTACTACACTGTATCTGCACTTAGTAAAACATGCAAGCACTCAATCATGTGTACTTACTACTACACAGTATCTGCACTGAGTAAAACATGCAAGCACTCCGGCAACCATGTGTACTTACAACTACACAGTATCTGCACTGAGTAAAACATGCAAGCACTCAACCATGTGTACGTTACTACTACACAGTATCTGCACTGAGTAAAACATGCAAGCACTCAACCATGTGTACTTACTACTACACAGTATCTGCACTGAGTAAAACATGCAAGCACTCAACCATGTGTACTTACAACTACACTGTATCTGCACATTCTCTTTGTTTTTATTGAAAGATAAATTTAGGCTTCAGTTCTCCTTTAATGCATGAAGTTTTTACACACCCTATAACTTCTTCCAGTTTATGACTGTTGTTGTGAGTACAATGTTGATTATATGAGGTGATGTTACACTAGTGTCACGCGCGCGTATAAACATTACTTTTTTTTTGAAAAGGCGTATACCTAACAAGAACAAGTTAACAAACAAGTCCATCGCCGGTTTTCAAAAGAGTTTAACAAACACAAATCGATGAATCATGATTTGCGTTGTCAAATCAGCGAGTGACGTCAGCTCTATTTAGAATAGTATAGCCCAGCTGTGCCCGATGAGATATTCCCACAAATCACAATTTCAGTATAATTCAATGTGATATACTGCTGTGAGCACGTAGTTTTGATCTCTTTTAGAAATAAAATTATTTCGCCTTTACAAACATTTCACGCATTCAAACAATCCGAAGGGCTGCATAAGGCTGTATATAATCGTTATTTACTATGGATTAGTTAGATTAGCTTTCAGTTACTCCCACAATGTACCTATCTATATATTTCTTGATTAATTTTCATATACACCTATTCCAAAAATCGTTGTCGCAGTCGAAGCAACAGTCAACACTCCAAGACTGCAAAGGATTTTGGTCGATTGCTGTTTAGTTTATAGCAGTACATGTTTGTAATGACTAGTATTTTCCTAAATATTGCCGGTTTAACACCTGAGCTACCACTTCAGCTTTCCATAATAATATGTCACAAACGCATCAGCAACCAAAATATGCTCTGAATAAATTAATTACGAGAAAAATTTCCGAAATCCTTTGCAGTCTTGTAGTGTTGACTGTTGCTTCTGTTTGCTTCCGGCTGCGACAACGATTTTTGAAATAGGTGTATATACATACATACATAAACTTTATTTAAACACGGAATCTCTTCATTACAAGGAAAAATGCTCTTCCAGAGAGCCGTGAAAATATGAACTATGAACTATATGAACTTCATGCCACACTATGTTATTTATTATTTTCAGTTCTTACGTAGGTTGGGACAGGGTAAATCTCAGTACTAGGGGGGATAGGGTCAGTTAAGTTTGGATTCCATATTTTAACACACCATTACCAAGCAATTCCCCGACTACCTCTCACCCGGGCGATCGATTCAACTGTGATTCAAAACCTGTTTAACCTGAAGTCATACAAAAAGAGTTGCTGAGTTCCAATAATCGACAGATGTTGTTTTCTTTTCGAGGGGAGAGTAAAAGGTAAAACATTTTCAACTTGAAAAGAAATAAAAGACACTGAAACGAACACAATCTAATCAAAATTTTATGACTCATTTTAAAATGAATATAAAGCAATGAAACGTAACTGAGTTCTTAACAGGTGCTTTTCCTTCTCGAGAAGCTGAACTAAGATGATTATCAGGGCAGTTCATGATATTCATTTCAGCTTTCAACAATGCGAGAGCTATGCAGTATCTTAGTAGAGGAGGAGAATTCTCCTACGGAAACTTTTTGGAAACTTCAGAGGGAAAGATCTTGCAAAAAATCGCAAGTCTTTTATCGAACTCAACGACGCCAAGCAAAGACGAGTGTTGGACAAAGTGCATAGAAAACAAGCAATGTTTGTCGATTAATTTGATCACTTTGAATCAATCGCAATATCAGTGCGAGCTTTTAAACTGGTCAGGGTCGGGCTTTGGTAAATATCTCGTACCAAGAAACAATTCTTGGTATATGCAACTGCAGGTTAGTAAATCATCTTTTTTCTTTACTTAATTTGTGTATCTTTATAATTGACGATGATTTTGTTTTAAATCTATTGATAATTTTCGGCTCATCTATGAGCGATAGCTATTTGGGGTTTAGATTGAATGTATAATTGGACGCTAGAGTACACCACACACCTCACACCGCGTAACCACGCTAATCACCGCGTAACCACGCACCTCACCGCGTAACCACGCACTTCACACCGCGTAACCACGCTCCTCACACGCACTTCACACCGCGTAACCACGCACCTCACACCGCGTAACCACGCACTTCACACCGCGTAACCACGCACCTCACACCGCGTAACCACGCACTTCACACCGCGTACCCACGCACCTCACACCGCGTAACCACGCACTTCACACCGCGTACCCACGCACCTCACACCGCGGTCCTCACACGCACTTCACACCTCGTAACCACGCACCTCACACCCCGGTCCTCACACGCACTTCACACCGCGCCCCACACAACACCGTGTACCACGCACTGCTCACCACGCACCGAGCACAACGTACCACATACTGCTCACCACGTACTGCTCACCACGCACTGCTCACCACGCACTGCTCACCACGCACTGCTCACCACGCACTGCTCACCACGCACTGCTCACCACGTACTGCTCACCACGTACTGCTCACCACGTACTGCTCACCACGCACTGCTCACCACGTACTGCTCACCACACGTACTGCTCACCACGTACTGCTCACCACGCACTGCTCACCACGCACTGCTCACCACGCACTGCTCACCACGTACTGCTCACCACGCACTGCTCACCACGTACTGCTCACCACGTACTGCTCACCACGTACTGCTCACCACGTACTGCTCACCACGCACTGCTCACCACGCACTGCTCACCACGCACTGCTCACCACGTACTGCTCACCACGCACTGCTCACCACGCACTGCTCACCACGTACTGCTCACCACGCACTGCTCACCACGTACTGCTCACCACGTACTGCTCACCACGCACTGCTCACCACGTACTGCTCACCACGTACTGCTCACCACGTACTGCTCACCACGCACTGCGAACTGCGCACCACGCACTGCGCATCACGCATCGAGCACCACGCACCGAGCACCACGCAGTGCGCACCGAGCACCACGCACAACATACCACGCACCGCGCAACGAGAACCACGCACCGCGTATCACGCATCATGCACCACACACAACGCACCGAGCACCACGCACAACATACCACGCCCCACGCATCGAGCACTACGTACCACGCACAACGCACCGAGCACCTAGTACCACGCACTGCTCACCACGCATTGCGCACCACGCACCACGTACCACGCATCACGCGGTGAGGATAAGGAAATATACCACTTCATATTTTCCAGCAAGAAACTCGTGTCTATATAATATAATAATAATACTTTACCGTATGATTTATATAGCATGATTTGTGGAACCATTTGGAAAGTGCAAAAACGAATAACACTGAAACGAGTGAAACGAAAGTAGCAGGTATGTAAACCCAAAAATGTTAATATAGAAATGACGGCGCTGATGATCGAGTTGTTGTCTTTCAAATCTGATCAAGATACTAGTCATATCACTATTGTTTGAAACAATTTCATTTTTAGACAGCTTGTTCGTCAAACCCATGCAGTAATGGAGGAGAATGTACTGCGGAAGCTGCAGGAACTGATTACACGTGTAACTGTACTGTAAGATATGCTGGAAGGAACTGTGAGAAAAGTAAGAACAATTGCCACAAGAAGCCCAATCATTTCTTATGAAGCTAATTTTAATAAGTAAAAAGATAGACGGACGGGTGGATGCATGGATGCATGGATGGATGAATGAATGGATTATTTAATTAATTATTTGTTTGTTTATTTATTTATTGAATTGACGAAGGGACGAAGGGACGAAGGGACGAAGGGACGAAGGGACGAAGGGACGAATGCTCAATCTCAGCCGAAACCACATTTCTTAATTGTTTGTTTCAATCTAGAATGCGTTCTTTTTGACTTTGAAACTGGACGATTGGACGGCTGGACCCTGACAGGAACGGTATTTAACAACCAGCCAACCTACGGAGACAACTCCGCAGCTAGAGGCAGAAGAGAGCCGTCACATCACCAAGGTAACTGGTGGATTGGAGGCGCCGAGAATAGACCCAGTCCCTCTCATCCAGCTGGAGCAATTCAAGGCGACGGACCAACCGGAACTATGAAGTCACCATCGTTTATCATCCAAGGGACAAAGCTGAAGTTTCTGATTGGAGGAGGTAGTGACATCAATACTGAACGTATTGAGCTGCTAATTGGGGGTTCGGTTATTGCCAGGGCTTCGGGTGGAAATAACGAGACCATGACACAGAAAGCATTTGATGTAACAAACTACAGAGGCCAAATAGCTCAGCTACGAGTCGTCGATAGATCATCAGGTGGATGGGGTCACATTAACGTAGATCATATTGAGGACAGTATCTGCACTGAGTAAAACATGCAAGCACTCAACCATGTGTATCTTACTACTACACAGTATCTGCACTGAGTAAAACATGCAAGCACTCAACCATGTGTACTTACTACTACACAGTATCTGCACTGAGTAAAACATGCAAGCACTCAACCATGTGTACTTACTACTACACAGTATCTGCACTGAGTAAAACATGCAAGCACTCAACCATGTGTACTTACTACTACACAGTATCTGCACTGAGTAAAACATGCAAGCACTCAACCATGTGTACTTACTACTACACAGTATCTGCACTGAGTAAAACATGCAAGCACTCAACCATGTGTACTTACTACTACACAGTATCTGCACTGAGTAAAACATGCAAGCACTCAACCATGTGTACTTACTACTACACAGTATCTGCACTGAGTAAAACATGCAAGCACTCAACCATGTGTACTTACTACTACACAGTATCTGCACTGAGTAAAACATGCAAGCACTCAACCATGTGTACTTACTACTACACAGTATCTGCACTGAGTAAAACATGCAAGCACTCAACCATGTGTACTTACTACTACACAGTATCTGCACTGAGTAAAACATGCAAGCACTCAACCATGTGTACTTACTACTACACAGTATCTGCACTGAGTAAAACATGGAAGCACTCAACCATGTGTACTTACAACTACACAGTATCTGTACTGAGTAAAACATGCAAGCACTCAACCATGTGTACTACTACTACACAGTATCTGCACTGAGTAAAACATGCAAGTATTCAACCATGTGTACTTACAACTACACAGTATCTGCACTGAGTAAAACATGCAAGCACTCAACCATGTGTACTTACTACTACTACACAGTATCTGCACTGAGTAAAACATGCAAGCACTCAACCATGTGTACTTACAACTACACACTATCTGCACTGAGTAAAACATGCAAGCACTCAACCATGTGTACTTACTACTACACAGTATCTGCACTGAGTAAAACATGCAAGCACTCAACCATGTGTACTTACTACTACACAGTATCTGCACTGAGTAAAACATGCAAGCACTCAACCATGTGTACTTACTACTACACAGTATCTGCACTGAGTAAAACATGCAAGCACTCAACCATGTGTACTTACAACTACACAGTATCTGCACTGAGTAAAACATGCAAGCACTCAACCATGTGTACTTACTACTACACAGTATCTGCACTGAGTAAAACAACATGCAAGCACTCAACCATGTGTACTTACAACTACACAGTATCTGCACTGAGTAAAACATGCAAGCACTCAACCATGTGTACTTACTACTACACAGTATCTGCACTGAGTAAAACATGCAAGCAAGCTCAAGCACTCAACCATGTGTACTTACAACTAACTGTTATAATAACTGTTTATTTAAGTGTGCAATGTATTTTAGTGATTGCGCACTAATTGTGAGACACTGTACTCTCACTTACACTACCACCTACCACCGTGTTATTTAGCAAGTAGATTAGAGCATGGAGTTTTTTTACACACCCTATAACTTCTTCCAGTTTATGACTGTTGTTGTGTTACAATCATCGCACACAATTCGATGTCATATCCGGGATATTATCTAATTAGCATCTAGTTTTCAGTCTACCGTGTCGAATTTTGACCTCCCGGTCAGGCAAATTTACAGTAAATTCGGTAAAGTCCTCAGGTTTGTAGAGACATGCTGTAAATACGAAACACTTAGGAAACATTTGTACATCTGGAAATAAAAGTTCAATGAATAAGGTTTCTTGACTTACATTTATTTTCACAACAAGTAGTGTTTATCAACCAGCTTTTCTCATGTGAACTCGTGCTAAAATGGCCTCCCGATGTACGGTAAATGTCAGCGTACGAAGTAAATCGTCTTCTTGTTGCTCGCCAGTGTCCATGAGAAAAAATTGTACATCGGGGATTTCTTGTATTTATATTGGTCTTTCTAATCCACAACTTGTTCTTGTGTTTATACAATTCCAAGAACCACCTTTTTGGAGTTGTTGACATTTGTCCGTAGTGCCGTGACTCGAGGCAAATGCCGATAATTCGCCAAGCTTTTCCTCGACAAAAACAGTAATTCTGGTAGCCATTTTGAAAACATTAGTACCCAAGCCTCTGTTCCACAGGGAAACCAAGTTTTCTGGTCCCAGACTCCCTTAATTTAAAATTTCTCGCGGGATTTCGGAAAAATATATAAAAACGGTTTTTGGGGGGGAAATAAATACAGGATTATTTTACAAAATGTTTATAAATTATTGGAGTGTTTTATATTTGCCATTTAACCAAAACCACGATCATGACACAATTTCTTGGGCAATTGTGTGCGATGATGTTGATTCCCCTTGGGAACTTTACGCACAATGCCACAAATATTACACGATTTCTGTATTTCTCGGGCGGAATTAGTCCCAGAGGATTACATTTCACCTCCCCATGTGCACGGGATAGTATAAATAATCCGCCATACACCAAAAAGCCCTCTTTGAACCAGTTCAGAAGACCCGAAGACTAGCTTTCGACGCCCCATCCACCTCCCCGCAGCGATGAACCAATAGCGATGGATCCCCACTGCGAGCTACCCGCTCGCAACCGCTTCGGAGGTCATCTTCCCATATATTAATTAGTGTCTTTCCAGGCATTGTGTCGGGTAGTTCTCAGTGGGAATACTTTACGATTATATGAGGTGGTGTTACACTAGTGTCACGCGCGCGTATAAACATTACTTTAAAAAAAAAAGAAGGCGTATACCTAACAAGAACAAGATAACAAACAAGTCCATCGCCGGTGTTCAGCAAACACAAATCGATGAATCATGATTTGCGTTGTCAAGTCAGCGAGGGACGTCAGCTCTATTTAGAATAGTATAGCCCCGCTGTGCCCGATGAGATATTCTCACAAATCACAATTTCAGTATAATTCAATGTGATATACTGCTGTGAGCACGTAGTTTTTATCTCTTTTAGAAATAAAATTATTTCGCCTCTACAAACATTTCACGTATTCAAACAATCCGAAGGGCTGCATAAGGCTGTATATAATCGTTATTTACTATGGATTAGTTAGATTAGCTTTCAGTTGCTCCCACAATATGTACCTATCTATATATTTCTTGATTAATTTTCATATACACCTATTCCAAAAATCGTTGTCGCAGTCGAAACAACAGTCAGAACACTCCAAGACTGCAAAGGATTTTGGTCGATTGCTGTTTGCTGTTTAGTTTATAGCAGTACATGTTTGTAATGACTAGTATTTTCCTAAATATTGCCGGTTTAACACCTGAGCTACCACTTCAGCTAGCTTTCCATATGTCACAAACGCATCAGCAACCAAAATATGCTCTGAATAAATGAGGGTTTATCACGTAATTTCAAAACTCATAGGACACGAAATGATTATCATAGCTGGAAAGAGCTCGTTGAAATTAGTAAAAATCTGAAGTTTGGAAAAGATCGCTTCACAAATTGCGAAGATATGAATTTTCAAAAATCGAAATTTTGTATCGGAAAACTTTTTCATATAATTGCCGAATTGAAATTACGTGATAAACCCTCATTAATTACGAGAAAAATTTCCGAAATCCTTTGCAGTCTTGTATAGTGTTAGCCTCCTTTCTGGGTTGTAGTGTCTTGTTTACAGATTTAGAAGGGTATTCTACGCTTCACTCTTACTTCGGAATTTGTTTTGCATTTATCTTGCTTTGATCGCACAGGAGTTGAGGTCAACAAAGCTACGGGCGAAGGCAACTCTGTCGGGTAAATATGCCAAAGACATTGTAAACTAGCTGTTGAAAGGGAAGCAATCCAGGTCCAACCGCAGTATAACCGCTATAAGAAGTGCAAGTAGTAGATTCTGAAGATGTAAACATTAAAGATTTTGCCGCCCCTGCTCGGCCACTTGTAGGAGGAGTACATGTATAGACGCCGATGTGTCATTTAAATGCACACGTCCGAATCTCTCCGCTTTCACTTTACCCTTGCTGATTTATTTCGTATAAAATTGTTTCGGATTGCATGTTTCAATGCTTTAATATTCTTCTCTAATTTGTCAAGTTTCACCAGACGTTTGTAGCACGGGTTAGTGCAAATGAAGAAGTTATTCCCCGAGTAGACACTTACATCCACGTCAACTGCGGTTTTGATCAGCCCTCTTATATCGAGCGAAGAATTTGTCTGGTTCAATAAAAGCCGCTCTGTGATTGGCTGTTTTATGACAATTGCTTCAATCTAATTGGCTTTTCGCAAACAATCGGGATCGTTGCGTGACGGAACTAAGAACGGCTGCAAAGGAGGCTAGTATAGTGTTGACTGTTGCTTCTGGTTGCTTCCGGCTGCGACAACGATTTTTGAAATAGGTGTATATGAACTTCATGCCACACTGTGTTATTTATTGGGACAGGGTAAATCTCAGTACTAGGGGGGATAGGGTCAGAGATAAGTTTGGATTCCATATTTTAACACACCCTTACCAGGCAATTCCCCGACTACCTCTCCCCCGGGCGATCGATTCAACTGTGATTAAAAACCTGTTTAACCTGAAGTCATACAAACAGAGTTGCTGAGTTCCTAAGACTTATGGTTACAGAGCAGAGGAGGTCTGAATAGTATCCCAGAATGCATTGCGTTTCGTATTATATTATCGTTTTTTCGTGACGTCATCACTTTCTCACAACCGGCAAGACGACAAGAAGTAATGGCGGCGTTTAGGCCTATTGCTGGATACTCAGCGCCTGTCTTCGATGATATTCGGTTATTATACGTTCACTGCGTATCAAAAGAAGAGTTCTCGGTTTCCGTAACCGGCCTGGAAGGGCTTGAAGCTGTTTTTAGGATGGTTCACATCAGTTTTATCGACAAATTCAGCGAGAAACGTGTTGCGTTGGTCCCTTGCTCGACAATAGACCACAACTATTCGATGGACTCTCTCTTCAAAGGTGTTCGCAGCCCAGCGCTTGTTCGCCTAACAACATCGTAACAGTTTACGTCGAGATGCACCAGTGCTTATCCTCTTCGCGCGTTTCTCTTTGGGTTTATGTGGCGTATTGCCCGTACTATACCCTGCTAGCAGAGTTTCCTCTTTGGTCAATGGTTTTGTATCTATCTTTTACTGTATAGGCTTTTGCTTCTGTTTCTTGATCGACGTCCGAGAGGAAACTCTGCCAGGATTCGCCACATTTCTCGTTGAGCATGCGCGACGGTTACGTCATGGGTTGCGTAGCGACGACAATGCATAGTTGACTAACGAACGGTAATCAATAAAGTCTTTTTTTACAATACTTTATTCCTAGATTTGTACATTCTTCTATTTGGTCAGCAATTAATAAGTTCAGAGGAGTTAATTATAACGATAGCTAGAGGATTTGCCAGTTGGGAAACGATTGTCCCTGACTGACTGCGATGTTTTATTCGAACCGCCGTATAAACTGGTAAATATCCAAACACATTCCCACCTTGATTGCCAGTTCTTGATGTATTGACAGCCTACGTGAAACAACAGCTCCATCGAAAATAATATTTCGAATCAGTCAACGTACGCCATATTTGTTTGGTAACGAAGGCTCAATATTCTAACCAGCGGCAATTCATTAGACTCTGCGTGCGCATACCGTGGGCTCATTTATAGCCAGATGAAACATGTTTATTTTATGCGTGCGCCTGTAAACCGGTTTAAACCAGTTTCTATCATCCAAGAATTTGGAAGAAACCGTCGCGCATGCTCAACGAGAAATGTGGTGAATCCTGGCAGAGTTTCCTCTCGGACGATCAAGAAACAGAAGCAAAAGCCTATACAGCAAAAGATAAATACAAAACCATTGACCAAAGAGGAAACTCTGCTAGCAGGGTACCCGTACTAACATACGTTCGCTTTGAGCTTTCATCCATAATTCTGAAAAAGTAAAAGTTTATATTAGTTACTGCCTTTTAGCGTATCTATTAGAACACAAGTTATTGATTTCAGCAACGAAAGAGTTGTTTTGTCACATGCCGTGACGCGTTGTCACGAATGCTTCAGAGCAATGAAATACGACCACAAGTGTCAAAACATGTCTAACTTCGGAGCCAGTAAAACTATCTAAAACGTGGAGTAACTTTGAGTAATTTTATATACAGACGTTCTCCAAGCCTTACAGTACGATAACGTGTTATTAAAATATAAAATACTCAAGTCAGTAATAAGAATAAAGCGGTTTTTGGTGAGCGCCTATCACTCAAATTTTCAAAGCGTAGTGAATACCCTTCGTAAGCTACTGATTTTTTCAAAAGACAGCGAGAAAATCATGAGATAAAGTCTTCAGGGAAGTAGTATTAATGCACTGCAAACATGTAATACAAATCTTACCTTCATTGCTGGCGATATTGCTAAAAAATCTTGCTTGTAAAACACGGCGGGTCTAAAACGCAGGTAACAGGTAACAGGTAACAGGTAGCAGGTAGCAGGTAACAGGTAACAGGTAGCAGGTAACAGGTAACAGGTAACAGGTAACAGGTAACAGGTAACAGGTAACAGGTAACAGGTAACAGGTAACAGGTAGCAGGTAACAGGTAACAGGTAACAGGTAACAGGTAACAGGTAACAGGTAACAGGTAACAGGTAACAGGTAACAGGTAACAGGTAACAAGTAACAGGTAACAAGTAACAGGAAACAAGGGAGGGGAGGGGTGGGAGGAAGGGGCTATCGGACACTCGATGTCATCACTGTGACGTCATCGTCAACGACACGTTCTAATAAAATGTTTCCTTGAACCGATATTGTATCAATTTGGTCAATGGGGTTTGTTGGTAAAGGGATTGAATGTGATAATACACATCCATAGCAACGAAGTCTGGCAAATAGGTAAGACCCCCCTAACGGGGTTCCACTGTACATCCTGTTGGTAGAGTAACATAAATCAACACAACAAATTTGGTAATGTCTTCAATTAATTAATTATTATTAATAATTAGTTTTTGAAAAGCAAGAATAGAAACAGTATGATATAATAACGAACATAATCATTGAATAATATACAAATGATCGACTCGTGAGTGTTTTTTATGAGTGTTTTCAGTTCTGGTAGCAGGCTGACAATTTCAGGTTAGTGAATCCGATCCGACCTCAGCTGGTATTTCTGGACATCCTGCCACTGATAGGGCGGCTGATAAGGAGGCTAGCCATAAAATGCATGCATAGCTAGACTGAAGAAGTCAGCCACTACTGAAAGAAACTCGTTGGCATCAATTAATAGTTCACGTTTATGATTTCACCGCAAAGAGGAACTCAGATTCGGACCCCCAGCGTAGTTTTCCGAAATTCCTTTCTAAAAATTTCGTATTTCATTTGCTCACATGACCAAAATCCCGCCAAAACCTATATCTATTTACTGTTCTTGCTTTTCAAAAACTAATTATTAATAATAATTAATTAATTGAAGACATTACCAAATTTGTTGTGTTGATTTATGTTACTCTACCAACAGGATGTACAGTGGAACCCCCGTTAGGGGGGTCTTACCTATTTGCCAGACTTCGTTGCTATGGATGTGTATTATCACATTCAATCCCTTTACCAACAAACCCCATTGACCAAATTGATACAATATCGGTTCAAGGAAACATTTTATTGTAGTTGATGGTGTCATCAGAACGTGACGTTGACGATGACGTCACAGTGATGACATCGAGTGTCCGATAGCCCCTTCCTCCCACCCCTCCCCTCCCTTGTTTCCTGTTACTTGTTACCTGTTACTTGTTACTGTTACCTGTTACCTGTTACCTGTTACCTGTTACCTGTTACCTGTTACTGTTACTGTTACCTGTTACCTGTTACCTGTTACCTGTTACCTGTTACCTGTTACCTGTTACCTGTTACCTGTTACCTGTTACCTGTTACCTGTTACCTGTTACCTGTTACCTGTTACCTGTTACCTGTTACCTGCGTTTTAGACCCGCCGTTGTAAAACACTAACAAATCACATTCTTGAAGACTGGAAGCGTGAACTTCACAACATTTCTCCCGCAATGCATTCTGGGATACTATTCAGACCACCTCTGGTTACAGAGCTTTCTCGATATGTGAACCAGTCATATGGAATTCACTTCCACTTCATATAAGAAATAGTGCTTCTGTTGAGGTGATTTTAAAAGAAGGACCTTAAAACTTATTTATTTAGATTATCTTATTTTAATTAGTTAGTTATTTTTTGAGCACACTAGGTTATATAAATATTTTCTTTTATCTTATGTTATGTTTTATTTTGTAAATATTAATAGGAAATATAGTATTAGTATTTTTATCATTGTAATTATAATTTAGATAGCGCTTTTAAGCACTAGAAAAAGCGCTTTATAAATAATAAAGTATTATTAAAGTATTATTATTCCAATAATCGACAGATGTTGTTTTCTTTTCGAGGGGAGAGTAAAAGTTAAAACATTTTCAACTTGAAAATAAATAAAAGACTCTGAAACGAACACAAACTAATCAAAAATTTATGACTCGTTTTAAAATGAAACGTAACTGAGTTCTTAACAGGTGCTTTTCCTTCTCGAGAAGTTGAACCAGTAAGATGATTATCAGGGCAGTTCTAAAGTTCATGATATTCATTTCAGCTTTCAACAATGCACGAGCTATGCAGTATCTTAGTAGAGAAGGAGAAATTTCCTATGGAAACTTTTTGGAAACATCAGAGGGAAAGATCTTGCAAAAAATCGCGAGTCTTTTATCGAACTCAACGATGCCAAGCAAAGACGAGTGTTGGACAAAGTGCATAGAAAACAAGCAATGTTTGTCGATTAATTTGATCGCTTTGAATCAATCGCAATATCAGTGCGAGCTTTTAAACTGGTCAGGGTCAGGCTTTGGTAAATATCTCGTACCAAAAAACAATTCTTGGTATATGCAACTGCAGGTTAGTAAATCATCTTTTTTCTTTACTTAATTTGTGTATCTTTATAATTGACGATGATTTTGTTTTAAATCTATTGATAATTTTCGGCTCATCTATGAGCGATAGCTATTTCGTATTTAAGATTGAATGTAATTGGACGCTAGGGTACACAACTCACAACTCACACACACACCACACACACACACACCTCACACACACACCTCACACATACCGCGCAACCACGCACCTCACACCGCGTAACCGCGCACCTCACACCGCGCCCCACGCATATCAAACGCACCGCGTACCACGCACTGCGTACGACGTACCAAATTACACGTACCACGACGCACCGAGCACCACGCACAACATACCACGCATCGAGCACCACGTACCACGCATCATGCACCACGCACAACGCACCGAGCACCTGGTACCACGCACTTCTCACCACGCACTGTGCACTGTACACTGAGCACCATGCATCATGCACCACGCACAACGCACCACGTACCACTCATCGAGCATCACGTACCGAGCACCACGTACCACGCACCACGCATCATGCACCACGTACCACGTATCATGCACCACGCATCATGCACCACGTACCACGCACCACGCACCACGCATCATGCACTACGTACCACGTATCATGCACCACGCACCGAGCACCACGCATCGAGCACCACGCATTGCGCACCACGTATCATGCACCACGCACCGAGCACCACGTACCACGCATCGAGCACCACGCATTGCGCACCACGTACCACGCATCATGCACCACGTACCACGTATCATGCACCACCACCACGTACCACGTATCATGCACCACGTACCACGTATCATGCACCACGCACCGAGCACCACGTACCACGCATCGAGCACCACGCACCGAGCACCACGTACCACGCATCGAGCACCACGCATCGAGCACCACGCACCGAGCACCTGATATCACGCACTGCTCACCACGCATCAAGCACCACGTACCACGCGGTGAGGATAAGGAAATATACCACTTCATATTTTCCAGCAAGAAACTCGTGTCTATATAATATAACAATAATACTTTACCGTATGATTTATATATCATGATTTGTGGAACCATTTGGAAAGTGCAAAAACGAATAACACTGAATCGAGTGAAACGAAAGTAGCAGGTGTAACGTATGTAAACCCAAAAATGTTAATATAGAAATGACGGCGAGGCTGATGATGGAGTTGTTGTCTTTCAAATCTGATCAAGATACTAGTCATCACTATTGTTTGAAACAATTTCATTTTCAGTCAGCTTGTTCGCCAAACCCATGTAGTAATGGAGGAGAATGTACTGCAGAAGCTGCAGGAACTAATTACACGTGTAGCTGTACTGCAAGATATGCTGGAAGGAACTGTGAGAAAAGTAAGAACAATTGCCACAAGTTTAAGAAGCCCAATCATTTCTTATGAAGCTAATTTTAATAAGTAAAAAGATAGACAGACGGGTGGATGCATGGATGCATGGTGGATGAATGAATGGATTATTTAACTATTTATTTGTTTGTTTGTTTATTGAATTAACGAAGGGACGAAGGGACGAATGGAAGAAGGGAAGAAGGGAAGAATGATAATACTCATCTCAGCCGAAACCACATTTCTTAATTGTTTGTTTCAATCTAGAATGCGTTCTTTTTGACTTTGAAACTGGACGATTGGACGGCTGGATCATGACAGGAACGGTATTTAACAACCAGCCAACCTACGGAGACAACCCTACAGCTAGAGGCAGAGGAGAGCCGTCACATCACCAAGGTAACTGGTGGATTGGAGGCGCCGAGAATAGACCCAGTCCCTCTCATCCAGCTGGAGCAATTCAAGGCGACGGACCAACCGGAACTATGAAGTCACCATCGTTTATCATCCAAGGGACAAAGCTGAAGTTTCTGATTGGAGGAGGTCGTGACATCAATACTGAACGTATTGAGCTGCTAATTGGGGGTTCGGTTATTGCCAGGGCTTCGGGTGGAAATAACGAGACCATGACACAGAAAGCATTTGATGTAACAAACTACAGAGGCCAAATAGCTCAGCTACGAGTCGTCGATAGATCATCAGGTGGATGGGGTCACATTAACGTAGATCATATTGAGGACAGTATCTGCACTGAGTAAAACATGCAAGCACTCAACCATGTGTATCTTACTACTACACAGTATCTGCACTGAGTAAAACATGCAAGCACTCAACCATGTGTACATACAACTACACAGTATCTGCACTGAGTAAAACATGCAAGCACTCAACCATGTGTACTTACTACTACACAGTATCTGCACTGAGTAAAACATGCAAGCACTCAACCATGTGTACTTACTACTACACAGTATCTGCACTGAGTAAAACATGCAAGCACTCAACCATGTGTACTTACTACTACACAGTATCTGCACTGAGTAAAACATGCAAGCACTCAACCATGTGTACATACAACTACACAGTATCAGCACTGAGTAAAACATGCAAGCACTCGACCATGTGTACTTACAACTACACAGTATCTGCACTGAGTAAAACATGCAAGCACTCGACCATGTGTACTTACAACTACACAGTATCTGCACTGAGTAACACATGCAAGCACTCAACCATTTGTACTTACTACTACACTGTATCTGCACTGAGTAAAACATGCAAGCACTCAACCATGTGTACTTATGCACCAGTCAAATTAAACCCCCGGTCCCCACCCTCGGTCATTATCGGAGGAAAGCGGGGGCTTTCACTTGAAATTCACTGCCTTTTCATTCGCCGGCCGTTAGAGGAAAATATTATCTACAGAACAAATGAGTACTGGCGGGGGAGTTCACCATTCCTTTCCGCCCAGTAACCGGGGACTTCACTGCGTGCTTTCATTTGAATAGAAAGTGAATGCCCCGCTTATGCCCCGGGGGGGGCATTAAACTGTTATCCAGCATGTATGTTGGTTTCAATTTTAGTAACTTGCCATGCAATATATAGTATTCTAATCCGCTCAAGCATGTATACTATCCCCCCCCCCCCTCCCCCCCCGGCGTGGATCAGTTTCAAGATTTCTCTTGCATGAAGTCATACCCGCTTCAAAGCAAACACTTTTACCAGCAGTTTTATGCCAAATGTTGCGTGGCGATTGTAGATAATTTTGTAAACCTGTTTAGTTAAACCACTTTACAACCTGTTTTAGCCTCGGTGTGAGCGGGGTATTTTAAAGTCTTCAAGTGTGTTTTTTTTGCTAGCTACCCGGGGGGGGGGGGGGGGGGGGGGGGGGTTGGGGGGGGGGGGGGGGGGGGGGGGTACTTGACCCATGTTTGGGTATAGGGGTTCCGCTGAGGGTTTGAAAATCTGACCCTGTTTAGGACAAAAAAATAAAATAAAATACATACCCTGTCTAGGACAACACCCTCTATTTTAGGACCCTGTTTAGGACGAAGGACATCTTATATTGACTGATGACCTGCTAAAGACCGGCAAATCTCGGATCTCAGATATATGACTAATACCGGATAAAACCATATTTAACGACGACAATCGTGCATTACCATACCCTGTTTAGGACAGAGAGGCCAAAATCCATACCCTGTCCAGCGGCACTTCCCCGTATAGCCCATATATGGGGACCCCCCCCCCCCCCCCCCCCCCCTCCTCCTGCTAGCTACCATGCAATTGTGTAGCTCTTTACCGTACAAATTAAAAAGCATGTATTAAATATCGTCATTTACACTATGTATCAACCTGCTATGGTTGAATAAAGAAAAGAACATGCAATTGAACATTTAAACATTCGGCATAATTTTCGATTCTTTAAGATCGGAAGTCACAGTATAATCAAAATAATGGCGCACGTTCGGAACATCTTCGGAAAGTCGTATCTGTGACGTCATGCACTCGTGACACCAGGCCCTGGTTGTACGAATGGTGGATAGCGTTATCCTATCCGTTGAATAAATCCTTATCCAGTGGATAACTTTATTAGATAATAATAATAATAATAATAATAATAATAATAATAATAATAATAATAATAATAATAATAATAATAACATTTATTTGTATAGCGCAAATTCAACATAACGTTTTCAAATATGCACTATCCACCTTTCGTACAACCAACAGCGGACAGATGTTTATTTATTAATTACCATCAGCCGGGTGATCCATATATAAGAACAGCCATTACTGTATTATTATTATTTATTATTATCTAAAGGACTTTGAGAAAATCCTATAGGACGGCACTGAAACCAAGAGAAAGAACCGCGGCAATGCTGTGGGAATATCCATCTTGATTCCGCGGTTCCTTCTGCAGGTCACAGTATACGTAATTCAATAGAAACAACAAAAGACTCCAAGTTATTCAATAGAACGAAGCTAACACAGAATACAATAGGTTTGCGGTACGTGCAGAAAGACCCTTGATGGTAAAATTCCATGGAATGTGGACACAATGTGGACTAATTTTGAATCATGCACAATGAGAGAGTAAGAACAGAGATACTCGTTAATGCCGCTATTAAAGGTTGTCAAGACGGTATGAAATTGAACTATTAACTGGGGCTGAATTGGCGGCGGTTAGTTTATAAACTCACAATAATGGGGTCATTGGAATTCCCCAATACTGGGACCGTTAATTGTCGTATTAGCCCTCCTACAACGGAATTTTACATGCTACAAAAACAACGGCTGAGAACATAACAGCTTTAAATACGTAATCTCTTGACTCACACAAGCAAAAGAGCTAAAAATAATACAATATCCAACTTGAAAAGAAATAAAAGACACCGAAGCAAACACAAACTAATAAAAAATTCATGACTCGTTTTGAAATGAATAAAAAGCAATGACATTATTATTATTATTATTGAAATGTAACTGAGTTCTAAACAGGTGATTTTCCTTCTCGAGAAGCTGAACTAAGATGATTATCAGGGCAGTTCTAAAGTTCATGATATTCATTTCAGCTTTCAACAATGCACGAGCTATGCAGTATCTTAGTAGAGAAGGAGAAATTTCCTATGGAAACTTTTTGGAAACTTCAGAGGGAAAGATCTTGCAAAAAATCGCGAGTCTTTTATGGAACTCAACGACGCCAAGCAAAGACGAATGTTGGACAAAGTGCATAGAAAACAAGCAATGTTTGTCGATTAATTTGATCGCTTTGAATCAATCGCAATATCAGTGCGAGCTTTTAAACTGGTCAGGGTCAGGCTTTGGTAAATATCTCGTACCAAGAAACAATTCTTGGTATATGCAACTGCAGGTTAGTCGCTCATTATCAACATTTATTGTAATAACAATGTTGAATTTGAATTGTTGATCGTTGCAACATCGAAACGTCGATTGTCAGTGGTTTGGAAGAAAATAAATTTCGATCTAGATTCACTGAAAAATCGCGCGCTCTTCAAGCCTCAGGTGAACTGAATTTGTTGAAAATTTACAATTTCCAAGGTTTTGGACATTTCCACTGAATTTCCGCAAGGTTTTGGACATTTCCACTGAATTTCCGCAAGGTTTTGGACATTTCCACTGAATTTCCGCAAGGTTTTGGACATTTCCATTGAATTTCCGCAAGGTTTTGGACATTTCCACTGAATTTCCGCAAGGTTTTGGACATTTCCACTGAATTTCCGCAAGGTTTTGGACATTTCCACTGAATTTGATCACGCGTTTTTTTCCAATAAATGTCATGGTTTCTTAATCCATATCTTTTATCACCTTTGTACAAAACAACAAATATTAAGCGAGAATTAATACTGTATATTGTATTATACATATAAATCAGCACTTTAACCGTTTATGGCTCGCATTACTCTTGATAATGATGTTTAAGCATGAAGACATGAAGACACCGTTACCCTGCGCGCGACAGGGATTGCTGTTGCTTCCCTCTCTTTGACTTGGGGTCGCGTCGAGGGAATTAAGAAAGTCAAAGAGTATACGAGAGGAAAGCGCAAAATTATAGTAAACATCTCTGTTGCTCGCCGGGTGATATAGCTGATGATAAGCTGAGTTTTTAGCGAGAACTTTGCTCATTCCATGTTTTAATAACATAGATTGGAGAATACTGCACTGATGTACTGAGTTGTAAAATATTAAAAACTTGTGTTATTATTAAAAAGATGGTAAAAATATTTTCGACAAATGTAGGAA